>CAJNIZ010000755.1:0-24040 GCA_905231905.1 Symbiodinium pilosum | reverse complement strand
CCCAAACCCTAAACTCAACCTCTAAACCCTAAACCCTAAACCCTACCCTAAACCCTAAACCCTAAACCCTAAACCCTAAACCCTAAACCCTAACTGACTTGCGCTCAGCTTTCTGGAATCTGCCATTGATCTCCTCGAAACTCAACTTGCCGCTGCCATCTTTATCCTGAGTCTCGATTTTCCTGTGGCTCCAATAACCCACAGTTTAGGGTTTTAGGGTTTAGGGTTCCTGTGGCTCCAATAACCTACAGTTTAGTAGTAAGTACCCCTTAATTAGTAGGTATAACCCATAAAGCTGTAGGTTATTGGGGTTACAGGTTAGGCTTATGCTCAGCGCTTAGGGCTTATAGTGGTTGTAAAAGAGTCTGTAGCGATATGTGAGGGGGTTAGAGCGTATTTATAGGGATTCAGGTGAAGAATACGGATATATGGGGTTTAGGGTTTATAGGGGCGTACGCACGGCCACTCCGAACTGATTGCGAAAATACAATCGAGTGTACTCGAGTAAACAAGCCCGAAATTCTGCCGTCTCCACATACAATATCCCAAATTCCACACAAAGTCTTTGATTCATGACGCCGTCGCATCCCCTCACGCCCTCTAAACCCAACACTACATCATCTTGAACCCTTGACCATATGGTAGTTTCCCCTAATAGGGGGACCCCAATATACTATTTTTCTTATTATGGGGACGCCAAAAAGGGCACCCCTAATTTTGTGAAACCCTGAACCCTAACCCCCTATATATATATCCGTATAAATCCTTGCATACCCTATATATCCCCTATATAACCCCTTTAAAGGGACCCCTAACTTTGGGAAACTCCCATATGTCTCAGGCGTCGAGGGAGTCGAAAAGCTTGTCTATCTGATCCAGCATCTCGGCGCCTACCTCGGCATACGGGGGCCGCAATGTAGGGCTTTGGGTGGTTAGTTAAGGTTTAGGGTTTAGGGTGGTCCCCCCTGAGTAGAGTGCATTATTGGGGCTACATAAGGATAACGGAAAATGGTACGTATTATTCCAGGGTATATATCGGGGCTATAGTATCTACTTCAGGGAGACTATAGGGCTTAGGGTGGGGAGAGTGTGTGGTTTGGGGCCTCTTGCAAACATTGCTACCTGGCTTGTATTGGGATTGTACAAGGTTTCAAGGTAAATAAAATTGTTGAACCTACCCCTGAGATGTGGATATGCAGGTTCGATAACGATACGCTGGGGGTTGAGGCTAATTATAGTGGTTACATATACGGTTTAGTGACTCAGTGTTGAGCCCAGGGACATAAACAATGAGAAAATGGCGAATATTAGCGAAACAACTCGCAAAAACAAGAACATGCAAGATGGAATATAAGCTAGTTTTGTTTTGCCCCGTTATCTGGAACTCATTTATGTTTTTTATATATAGACTCATTGTGCACTCCTGAAAAGGGGACCATGCTTAGGATCCCTGGGCCGCCATTTGCGTACACTCCCATTTTAATCGCTTCTCCTAAAATTAAACCCCGCCTAAAATGAAATACGGGTTCGCCAGACGTCCAAACTTTGAAGTCTGCCTCCAAAATTCTGTTAAAGGGCCAAGATTAAATTCAATTGCGGCTCGGATCTTCTGAGGCAAGAGGTTTTTTGCACGACTCTGAAGGATTAGGGATCTCCTTGATTTCCTAGATTTTTTTCGAATGGTTAGTATACAACAATGTATATAGAAGAACTCCAGAAACAGATTTCCAGGCGCTAATATGGAATAGTCCCTAATAAGGCCCTACATTGAAATAGTCCACGATCAGGCCCTGATACAACCCCAACTTGGAATAGTCCCTAGTAAGGCCCTGATTTGAAATAATCCCTAATAAGACCACAATTTGGAATACGTAGTCCCTACCAAAGCCTGATTTGAAGTTATCTTTAATAACAGGCCTTATTTGAAATAGTCCCCGCAAGGCTCTGTCTGAAATAGGTCCGAAAAGTCTGTAATTTCAAGTAACCACTAAGAGGCTTCACTTGAAATAATCCCTTATGAAGGTTAATCGAATTCTATACGATTTAGTCAGATTTAAATAGGACCCCATTATATACCCCCCCTAATGTTCGGGTCGTACGATAAATCAAATACACCCCCCTAATGGTAAACACGGTTCGGAGTATTTACATTAGAGGGGAGCCCTTTAATATTGGGGGGGGGGAAGGATTAACTTGCAAAAACATTCAGGGAAATAGTCACCCTAAACCCACGCTGATGAAAGTTCGGGCTTCTGCGTCTGATGGATATCATGAGGACGTTGATGAAAAAAGGACTCATCGGTTATGAGATAAGGGAACTACTGCAACTGCAATGTATCACTAGCACTATTTATTGATACGAGCATTACTACTATGATTCATACTATGATTACCACGACTACTGCATTGATTGAAGAGCAATGACTCTCAGTTTCCTGTGGTCTGGAAACTGATATACAGCTCGTAACATGCACGGGGTGGCGCTCGATATTTTCAAGTGGGATCTTGCTTCTTGCGATTCTCCGTACTTCTAGAGTGAACTAGTGTGCAAGATACGAGTTGAAGAGGCACAAGGGGCGTTTCGGATTCGGGCCGGGAAATCGCTGAGCATACGGTACGAGCACCTCTGCAGGCTTCAGCGCTGCGCAGGTCGGCTTCATGGCTGTCGGAGCTTGCCATTCTTCCTGCCAAGACTTGCTATTTAGGACACGCCTGCATCACGCACCTAGTTGCTCCTGTATCGAACAGCATCTGGCCTGTCCTGCAGAGCAAAGCAGCCATGGCATGACCCGGGACACACAACAAATGGCAGCTTTCAGTCAGTGGAATCTTTCCTCCGGAAATGCTGCCATGGGCATCCGGAGTCTGAAGCACCACCTTGGGGATGAGGCCACCTGGCATTTTTCGCGTCAAAGCTTCAGGCCAAAAAGGATGAGCCTTGCTTAGTCCTTGGTCCCGCAAAGCTTTGTAGCAGTCCACTATTGCATGAGCAAAAACATGGAACACAGTGTTGCGGCTGCTCCTGGCTACGCTGCAAGTCATGAAAGTACATCAAAGCACAACAACACCTCCAGAAATGCCCTCTCCTCTGGCGCACTAGAGTCTGCTAACAGGTCAGTGCCTCCTTCGCACGCAAATTCCGCAGCCTAAGAGGCATTGAGCGGCCGTATGACTTCTAGAAATTGCCCATGCTGAGCCGAGCCGCAGAGCCAGGAGCACAGCTCCCGCGCGACGTCCGGCTTCCAGGTCCAGACTTGGACCGCGCCATGGAGGCGGGTGACATGGATGCAGGTGACGATGTCTGCACGCTCCATACATCGCCCACACGAAAATCTAAGCTGAGGGGCAAGCACCTCGGGCCTGACTAATGAGTCGAGGACAAAGGCCGGCAGCGCCATATTGTTTAGGGCTGTTGCGGCAGGCTCTGCTGATCGCCATGGCCTTCCGCTCTCAGCTTCTTTTGGGGTACCGGAAAATGGCTCGGAAAATCGCTTCCATGTCTTCTTGCATGCTTGCATGCTGGGGAATGGTCAGACGCTACATGTCGTTACCAGCCTTGCCTGTGTCCCAGCCCAGCATGCGCCCTAGAACATGTCCGTTTGCCCATTTGCACCCTGAGTAAGTGCGCAACTATCGTACGTACCGACGCTATAACTGTAACTGTTGCATCCAACACATGGGGATCGCAAGATGCGAAAATTTCCCACCCAATACTTCCTGTGATGTGTCCATTTAACGGCGTGCGTTGGCTGCTCTAACCTGGGTCTACAAGAGCTGAAAATAGCCCTACATCCTAAAGCGGCACGATTGATGCCATTCCAGGTTGGAGTCTTCAAGTAGATGTACGGGAATCGCAGGACGCCACGTTTCGCAGCTGATGTATCGAACCGCCCTTTCGATTGGCGAAATAAGTCGAAAGGGCAACGCAAACGTCCCCTGCTGTGCATGCCGAAGCGTGTAGAGTGTAGATGGCATCTGGAGCGGCCACATGTTCATGCAGGGTGTACGGGAATCGCGAGATGAGCGGCTTCCCGGCCCGAATCCGAATCGCCGCTTGTGCCTCTTCAAGCCTCCAAGCCGTAACTTGCCTACCAATGCATTGAACAAGTACGGGGAATCGCAGGATGCAAGATCCGTCTAGACAAATGGTGAGCACCACCCCGTACATTTTACATGCTGCGTGTTAAGCCTGGAGGCCCAGAAAACTTGACTATCAGAACTCGCAACCGCAGGTCTCAAAACCATGGCTACGGTCATAGAGCGTGCACGTGAACAGAAGTTAAAGGAGAAGGAGAAGCCCAACAACCCTCAACCCTCAATCATAAAAAATCAACAATGCTACTAGTAATAGCTATATACTGTCAGTAATAATATTGGCAAGTAGAAGTTAATCATTAGCCGTGACTAATCGAAATTGCACTAGCAATGGTACTGATAAGAACAGTCCTGTCGTGCTAGTATTGCACACACCCTCCCCAAACCAATGCTAAACATGCCCCCCAGTAGGTAAGGTCCCTTAGGGAATGTTTCATGTAAGGGGGTGTCAGGGCGCTTAATATTAGCATGAAGAGATTACTTGCCCATGCCGACCTTGCCCTCTCTGATGAGAACATAGCGCATGAACTCGATGCGAGAGATGACGCCAGTACCATCCTCGTCACAGCAATGGGCTATGGGAGTCATGCCGTCCACCCCCCACTAAACAAACATGGAACCATCTTCAAAAAGGATAGTATCCTTAGGTTGGGGAGGGTTCGCTTCATGACCCTGAACCTAGGACTAGGAGTCATGGGAACCGTTTCAAAGTAAAAAACTGAAAAACAAGCAGCTGAAAGGATCTCGATCTTTTTTTGGAACACCGTGCTTAGGGGTTGGCTATACGGGCTTCCATGCTTATTTGGAGAAGGGTGCTCCTGTTTGCCAGTTGAGCATTTGTCAACAATTCAGGACCTGTAAACGACAAAATCCTAGAGCCGTACTCATATCAACCCAGAAGCCGAGATTAAGAGTTTAAGGCTTTCTAAATTAGGTTCAGGGCATCGGCACAGATACCCTAATGCAAGCCTCAAAAGGCAAAGGAACCACCGTTTCAGTTCATCCCAAACCTTCTAAGCCCTGAGCCCAGAGGCCCCTGCTTCCTACGTATGGAAGAGGAAGCCAGCGCAAGCCCTCAACAAACATCGAGCCACCGATTGGTACTGGGGTTCAAAGAGTTTGTCCAGTGAGCCCTAAACCCTAAACTCCATGTTAGCTATAGTCTAAACTCCTAGTATCCCCCTTAATATCCCCTAGAGTAGTCCCCTATATAATCCCCCTTTAAGGAGTTTAGACTGTAGCTCATGTTAGGAGACCTCGGGAAGCATCAGAACCCTTACGGAGGCCTGCGCGAGTTGGGTTTTCCCTTTTTTGGGGCCCGCCTAAATGTTCCTTCAGTTCAGGGCGACGACAGAAAAAGCATTATGATCTCCTAGGAAGGTACCTACCACACAGATCCTACGGTTTGGTGGATACATGGGGAACCGTCAGTTTGAGAAATTCCCGAACCAGGTAATCTGCATCCAAAGTGCCCAAAAGCAAGCAAACGCCCCAGACTGTTACGTTGATCCTAGACCCTAGTCCGATGTCCGCATCAATGAACCCCGAACTTAACCCTAAACCCCAGCCCGATCTCCTCATCAATGATCTTGAACATGTCTCTCGTCACCTCAGGATTTCTGAACATGAGGGGTACCTTTTTGGAGGTCGCTACAACAAGGGCTGTAGTATATTGGGGTGCATAACGGGCGTTGCCCAACTACACTCCCCCAAACCAACATGGAACCCACCATAGCTCCTTTTTAAGGGCCTGCGGTCTTTACAGGGCTCTTTTTGGGTTTCCATGTTGGCTTACGGGAGTGTATTTACCTGGCGCATATTTCGGGAAACCTAAACCCCAGACCCTCAACAGTGAACCTTAAACCTCGGCCCTGAACCCTAAGCAGTAAACCTTTTCCCCCAGACCCTAAATCCTAAACCCTACATCCCGAAATCCGGCACCCTAAACCCTAGACCCCGAACCCTAAACCCGACAAATCCTGAACCCTATCCCCTACCTAGACCCTCCAATGTAGTCCCTTTTTGGGTTTGCTATGGTTTTGTGGTTAGGATTCTTACTAGGACTACTAAAAAGGTACTACATTGGAGGGCCTAGGTAGATCCTGAACCTCCCCTGCCAATACCACCTGGTGCTTCTTGAAAATGTCGGTTTTGGCGTCTCGCAGCACGCGGGACGTCGCGCCAACCTCAAGTGCTTATGGCAGGTGGTGCTTGGAGTAGCTCAATGGATAGGGCTTACAGTTTAGGATAGAACACAGAAGGGTAGCTCAAAGCTTAGGGTGGATGGCTTAGGGTGTGAGGTTTAGGTTATGTGTCTAGGGTTTGGGTAGCTCAAGGTTTAGGGTGTAGAATTGTGTTTTTTAAGCGCTCATTTTGCGCAGGGTGTAGGGGAAGCCTTATACCTGGCACCTTCAGGCTTAGGGTGTGGGGCCAGTGTGGGGTTTGGGGTACGGGGTTTAGGGCGGAATAAGGGGACTTTAGTTACCCAAACCCATGTAAACAAGGACTCTATGTCTATCGTATGATTATACTAAGGTTAAAATTTTGTTTTTAAGATTGGGGCAACTAGACCCCTTTGTTAACGCTGACTTGTAGTTCATTTTTAGGATTTGTGGTACGGCTTCTCCCTGCATTGCACACTGACAACCGGAACCTCAAGGTTCGCGCCTTTCGCATCTAGCCTTGTGAATTGCACGGGCGATGCCCTGCAAGAGCGTATTCCGAATTTCTCAGTCACTATCTGGGTGGTTGTCAAAATTATGGTTCCTTTTCGGTCCCTATTATAATACGGCACCCAGTATTTAGGGTACCCAAAAAGGGACAATAATTTTGACAACCATTTGAGTCGCGTTTTTTGGGTGGTTAAACCCTGTAAGATTCTATTCCCTATATAAAATACTATACCCCAAAAGGAGGCTATAATCTTACACTATATTGGGTACCATAATATCCCCAAATAAAATACAACTCATTTATACAAGCCCCAACATCATCAGAGGGGTGCGTCATTGTCTTCTCCATTCCTTCCTTCCCCTCTAAACCCTAACCCCCCTAAACCCTAAACCCAACTACTCACGGCCAGGACACCAAGTTGGCAAAGGCCAGCGTGCCCAGGATCATCCATGCCGAGCCTTTTCTAGGGATACTAGAGACATGGTATACCATAGGAGGACCTCCCACCCTGTAATAGTGGTATAGTAGGAATATACGGGTCCTTATTATCCACTATCGTAACTATTACAGACAGGGGGTCCGCCTAAGGTAATATTCATCCACAACACACCCCAAAGCCAACATGCCCCCTAAAGCAGGCCTTATACATGATATTGCTGCTCCTATTCCGATTACATTGGCCACTCCCTTGGCTCCCGCTCCCCCGAAGAGGCCCTGGGCTTTTTCGGTTGAAAGGCTACTGTACGGTTTGGGATTATTAGGTGCCTAAATAATCACAGTAAGATCCTGGGCACGTTAAGACTACAATACACGGGCTTTAAGGAGAGGATGTTGAAGACCAATCTGCGCTGCAGAGTTCCCCGGCCGAAAGTAGGATAGAATACACAAAGCGGGGGTAAAGTTGATCTACTTAACTACTTTTCTACTTTAAGGTTTAGGCCAGGCTTTAAGCTTACTAAGACCTTATTAATATTAAGCTACTACCCTAGACCCTAGACCCTAAACCCTAAATTCTGAGGTCCAGAGCTGCAAGCTTGTTTATCTAGGATCTTTAGCATCAGGGACCCTGCAAGCTCAGCATCCCCAAAAACTTAGGGGTTTAGGGTTTAGGGGTTTAGAGTTCCCCATGGATGCTTTGGGTTTGGGGTTTTAGGATTTAGGGTCTTGTTGAAAGTTTGTTAATTAATTTAGGGTGGTGGAAGGCGGAATCCTACCAAACAAAAACCACAAGTGACCCTATGAAGACTACCTATCATACCGTCTGCTCCAAAAGTCTGTTCCCGTCTTTCTACGGGAGAGAAGGGCTCTGGGAAGACTACATGCAAGGTGGCTAACTACTCTACGTATTGGAGGGGTCCCTCCTTGGCGTGGTCACGGGTCTATCTGATTCTAGCCGCCTCCGCTTGCACCATGAACTGCCTAGGGCTTACGTGCGCTTTGAGAATTTAGGCTTCGCTGCTTATACCTTCTGGCCTGACTCAGGCACGCAATCTCTGGGCGTAGGGTTTACTAAAAGGCTTGGCCACGGCAGACCTCAAGAGTGCCCTGGAATCCTCATTTGTGCATGGAGCACTTGAGGGTTTACAGGCTAAGGGTTTAGGATTTAGGGATCCCACCAGGCCTCTGGTAGAAGAAATCCCCGGGACGAACAACAACCCGAGCTCCCGCCAGGGACAAGCAAGATACAGTCGCAAGATGATGTGGTAGTTTCCCTAAATTACTGTTCCCAAAATGGGGGAAATTTATATAGGGCCCCGTATTATAAGAGGAACCCAAATATCGGACCCCGTATTGACAGTAATTTAGGACAATCCCCATGTAGGGAAGGCAACTCTGAATGAACCAACTGTTTGGAATAGTTTCCATGCTCCTTTCCTAACATGCGTTAGCTTCTTGGTATTCATGAAGTTTACGTCTAGTGAACAATCTACGGTGCTAATCGAACTTTGCTACTACACGGTTCCAGCTCCGAGGAAATGAAAAACATGGGAGCTACATATTATTGAGGATCCATAAACCCTAAACGATATTATTCAGGATTCTATAGGGACTACTATCAGGATCCAATTCCTTTGTTACTTGTCATTCCTTCCCAAACCACAGTTTGTGGGTACCTGATTAATCACTTCCCCCAAGTGTAGGAGGGTTTAGGGCCCCCACCTATAAAGTATAGGTTTTCCAGAATTCCAAATTCTGAAATCTGCCCCCCAAGACTACTTCGAAAAAAGGGCCAAGACTACAATTACTGACGGCTCGGATCTTTGGAGTTAGTGGGGATCCCGAGCACGTCTTTTCAGGATTAGGGATCTCCTTGATTTCCTGGATGTGGATGGTTTTTGAAAAAGAGTTTAAAGAAAATCTGACCCTAAACCCTAAACCCTCAACCAACTGGCTGGTTTTATTGCAGTTGTGAAACCTGCTTCTGTTAGATGTCAATTAGATTTCAGTTGGCTTCTGTCAGATTCTACTAAGATTTCGACTAGATTTTCATTAGATTCTAAAGAGATTTCAACTGGTTTGATTACAAACTAAGATTAATTGTAAATGGGTTTTGTTTAGATCATTTCACTTCTATGGGTCTCTCATTTAACCTTGGACTCGTAAGAACCAACTACCCGGGTCATAAGCGAATGGGCGAGGAGCGGAGGGTACTAAATCCTACATAACGCCAATTTATACCCTTTTGTAATATTGTAGGTTCCATTTCCTTTTCAGCTATGCATATATAATCCTATATCACCCCAATCTACCCAGCTGCCCTTGTCGTGCAACATGAAGACTCGGGGTGTTGGCCTTTGGGCAGGCTGGGCCAATGGCCAACGCACACAGCAAAACCGTAGTGCTTGCTACCTTTTCACTTCCACCTACCTGAAGCCTGAATTATAACTTAGGTGGACCCCCCACCCAATAATAGTGACTATAAGGGATAATAGGGGATCATATTAGGGTCCTCTTATACTCTCATTATACCACTATTACAGGGTGGCCTAAATTGTAACTCTCACCCCTCACCCGAAAATCCGCTCACCGTCATCCTAGAGTCAGTAGGATTAGCTTTAAACCCTCAAACCCAAGGCTCCATGTGCACCTAGAAGCCCAACGTTCGGCCCAAGTGTGTTGATGGCGTGAAGTCGCCAAAGCCAACCGTGGAGAACGTAATGACAGCCTCTTCTGAGTTCAGGGCTGGGGGCAACCTTCTGTGGGTTAATGTAGGCCCCTCACTAATACATCCCCTCCGTTCAAGAGCCTAAATATTAGGATCCCTATTACCATCCCCATGTTGGGGAGGGGGTTTATTACTCAGGGGTCTGCATTAGTGCAATGACTGCCTAGGAATGTGGGGGTAGTAGGAGGGCTAGAGATTGGACATACGGGGAGGTGGCAATTGCAGTCTACTAGAAGTTCCTTCAAAATCACCCACAAACTCTAAACCCTAAACCCTAAACCCTAAACCCTAAAGCCCTAAAGCCCTAAAACAATGCACCCAAAACCGCGACAGGATGGGAAACAGTTCAGCTATCTGGTGCTTCGCCCTTCGCATAGCCCGCAAATGGGGATTGTCAAAATTATGGTCCCATTTTGGGTCCCCTAAATTAATGTGACAATCCCCCAAATACTGCCCGTCAAGCCCTACAAGAATTCACGCATTCCCAAGCGCATGCACCATGAAAATGCTGATGCACTATGCGGGAAAAGGCTCACAGATCATGATTTGAAACTTACCTGAGACACAACCATGAAAGCTTCATGACCCAATGTTTGAGGCGAGCAGTGGGATAACAGAAGTGACAAAGTGTAGCACTTGCTGCACATAACCAAATTTCGCTTACTGCAGAACCAAAAAACTTGAGCTCTCTAACAGCCACAGTAAGTGCTTTGATCCTATCACGCCCCAATGACAAGTCCGGCCCGCTAAAGAAGTCAGCGCCCCACTTGCAAAACTCACCTGGGATCTGATCAAAAGCTATCAAGCACCCAAACATCGAATTCCCAACACCCTGCACCCTAGACACCAAACCCTAAACACTGGGCCCTAAACACTTAACCCTCCGCCAAACCCTATGTAGCCCTCTATAGCTCTATATAACCCTAAAGCTTACCTCACTATACCACTCGAGGAGCCATGTAGGTCGCATCAATTGCTGTCAGCTGCCTCCCGCCCGTGGCTTCGCAGTCGTCCTTTGTCTAGGGTTTAAGGTTTTGGAGCTTAGGGTTTGGGGTCTAGACACGCGCATCGCACAGCAGTGCCGGCACGGCAAAGACTGTCCACGTCCGGGCTCAGCACTCAGGCTTTAGGGGTTTAGGGGTCCTGCTGGAGCTTATCCCAACTCAGGGGCCCTAGGGAGCCTCTCAGTGAGTTCTATGCAGGGCTTAGGTTTAGGTTCGAGGGTTAGTCTGAAAAGATGTTGGGATCGTCATTGAATTGTAGACGCATTTTTGGGGAAGCAGGTCTCTTATTGGGCAGACGATGAAACCTCCAGCTGGGGAGCTATCCGGCGTGTACTTGTCTAGCGAGAGTCTATCCTGTTTCCTCATGACATAATGATTTCGGGTCACCTTCCATTTTCTTATTCAATTGATTCTACATTCCCCGATGTACATCTAAGCCCTACATGAACCCCAAAGCCAACGTGGTGAGTATCATGTTTAGATTGTGGTGTTCCCAGGACCCAGAAAGTTGGATGCTGGATCCGTGGTGCTTCGCCAAATGTAGGGCGGAAGCATTTGGGGTGTAGGGCTTGGGAAGGGCAAGTCGCACGTGCCCGGGTCAGAGCCCAACCTCTTGAACTTGCCGATGTTTGTAAGTGAGCCACCGATGAGCTCTACAGACTTTTATGTTCCGTTCCATGGTCTACAGACGGACTCCTGCTTGGTTCTCACGCAGTTTGTTGTCACAAGGGTTCCTAGTGACGTGGCATGTTTCAATAGGTTTACCCGAGCGGTTGCATCAGGATTCAGGGTGCTTCAAGAAATTTGGGCATAGGCAGGAGAAGCATCATCATTGCACACTCGGTCTCAGTCTTCATGGGCATGCAGGAATACAGCTAGCTCATTAATTCTAAAACCGAGAAATTCCCGTTCCATTGCGATCCAGCGTCATCCACGCAGCCAGGTAAGCGTTTGCCTCCGACAATGCAGGTACAGCGTTCCTCGCGCAATGCTGCCAGGCATGGTCTAAATGGTTATATAGAGGATATATAGAGGTTATAGAGGGAAAGTGGAAAAACATGGAATCTACTATTGAGAGTTTATGGATTAGGGCATAGGAGCATTTTGGTTCTTTTAGAAAAAAACTTCTCTCTCAAAGGTGGCCCTATAAGACGTAAACGTCTTTCTCCCAAGGGCTCCAGGCACCTAAATAATGGGTTCTGGGTTACATCTACCCTATGGTTACATCGCCCGGTTACCTAGGTAACTGGGAGCCATAGTAGTTTCCATTTTATCTTCCACTATAAGCCCAATACAACCCAATGTGATGTAACCCTAAGGTATCCTTTCTTTCAAGGTTTAAACCCTAAACCCTAAGGTATCCTTTCTTTCAAAGTTTATGGGTTTGCATTCCACCCATGGCCCCGTCCCCTCACCTCCTGGTCGGGAGCTTTGAGTTGGGATTGTGGGTTGAGGGTTGAGGATTGAAGGGTTTAGAATTTAGGGTTTAGGATTGAAGGTTTAGGGTTTAGGATTCAGGGTTTAGGGTATAAGGTTTAGGGGTTTTGCACGGTTCACTGCTTAACAACCTCACGTAACATCGGCCTCTGCTTTGTTCGAGGATCTTCAAGGCTAAGGTATGCGCATGGATGCGGGATAAGGAGGAGTTTCGCGGGTTGCGCTGCCAATATATAAGCTTCCATGCAGGTACCACGTAGGGTATTCTTCGGCCCTGAAGAACTCATGTAGGAACCTGTTTGTGCGTCAGGTATATACCATGTGGGTACCTGGACCCTTTCACGTGCCCTAAACCTTAAACCCTAAACCTGTGAACTCGAAATATTGGCCCAACATCCCCAGCATTCAGGGAAACAGCGCCTGTGCAAGCAGTATAAGGAAGCCAACTAGGGGAACTGAACTCATAAGTTTAGGGTTTAGGGCTTAGGAGACTAGAGCTAATATGAAGCACCCCCCCCGAGCGTTCAATTTGGCAAATTATGAGACTCAATTCCCCCATCAATGAATACATCATAGTGATTGGAGGCGGGGGGGTTAATCTTTACGCTTTGGGGAAGGGATGAGGACCATGGAAAGCCCAATCGGATAAAGGCTACTAACCCCAAATCCTGGATCCTAAACCCTAAGTCCCACACAGAAAAGCCCAAATCCTAACCTGGGATTGCCGAGGAGCATAGGTGGAAAAAAAGGCCACCCAAACCATCACGAAGACAATGTAGCTCAGAATGGCAACTATCAGGTCATGCCAGCGTTGGCGCCTTCGGGGTTTAGAGTTTGGGGGCTCAGGTACTACCAGGCGAACCTTCTCCTTTTGGACTCCGTAGGAGGGCACAAAGAAACAATCACTGCAGGGATATGGTAGTTTCCCAAAATAAGGCGACCCCAATATAGACCCCAATATATTATTATCCTTATTATGGGGACCCCCAAAATGGTACCCCTAATTTTGGGAAACTACCATATCTCTTCTGTATGCTGTGGTTTCAGAAGGTCTGGGGTGCAAGTTGGCGGGATGTATCGCTGCATTGATTCCTGTCATCCCTACAGAGGGTAGCATCATGCAATTTACTGAAAATCATGCGCATCCCCTAGGAAGTACCAGATTGTAACGCCAAGTATCATCATAACATCCTACTTGGAGGGCCAGGGTGACTTAATAAGTAGGTTAATAATGGGGATAACTATGGTTACTATATGGCTTATAGGGGTTACCAACCTACTTACTAAGTCCCCATGACCCTCCAAGTAGAGCCCAAACCCTAAAGTCCGAACCCCAAGGCACAAACTCTAAAGGCCAATATAGAGGGGCAAGGAGCCCCGTGTCTTGGCGTCAAAAAGAGCAACATTATTCTGGGTAGGGTTCATGGTTTGGGGTTTAGGGTTTAGGGTTTAAAGTTTAGGGTTTTGGGTTTAGGGTTCAGGGCTTCAGGTTTAGGTTTAAGGTAATCCCACTTCTACATGCCAGCTGCTACTCATGAGCTCAAGCCCTGCAACTTGTGGCAGGGAACCTGCAACAAGCACATACAGGTTGCAATTACTCGGAACCATCTTAAACAATGTTTTCAGGTTCAAGCTTATAAACCCTAAATCGTGAACTTAGGATGATCTACAGTAGCCGAGAACCTTGTTGCCAAGTTCCCTCGAAAGCCCAAGCCATCAAGCCATGGCAACTTCTTCGAGACCCTGCGAAACAACAGAAAAGGAAACATTCCAAAAATTGGTGGTGGGGTCTAGGGTTTAGGGTTTAGGGGGGGCCCCATAATAAGGACTAGCCTCTGGAATATATTGGGGTCTGTATGCGGCTCCCTCATTCATGGAAGCTACGACATCATTGGAGGCAATCCCGGTATCAAAATTCTGCCTCCTGGGTTCAACACGTAGGGGAAGGCAGTACCTGCTTTGGTCAAGCTAGCAGTCCAGAATCTCCAGGTATTGATACTTGGAGTCTTGGAGCAGGAAGGCCTCAAAATACGACAGCTGCTACCTAGAACATTTATCCCTTTTACTTGATCTACAAATCCAACCCTTCACCCTAAACCCTGTTGCTGAAACCGCCGCCATTGGTGTGCAAACCTTGGTAACGACAAGCCCCAGCACTCCTGCCGCTGGAGCCAATCATTCAACGGGATCTCAGATCTCCTCCCAAACTTTGGGGCGTGAAGCCCTGCATTTGGGGGTTTTGGGTTTGGGGTTCAGGGTTTAGGGGTTAGCTTTCAAGGTTTAGCATCTTGGCTTTGGGTCTTAGGTTCAGACTTCAGGGATTTCAACTTTGAAGGCCATTGGTCGCATCCAAAGACTGTGACTGTGCCCCGCGTCTTCACCAGCTGATGCTCAGTGGCTGCAAGTTTCATGGGCTTTCAGACAAAGAATTATTGCCCTAATCCTTAAACCCCTAAACCACGTGAAGCACAGATCCATGGGCATGCCCATTCCGTGTCTTTCTAGCTGGCTTTTTCTTCTAGCTGAAAATCTCATTCATCCGGCCAAAGCTACCCCAAAAAGCTCTTCTCAAAGGTTCCTTCTTCTCCAAAGTTTCGCAGCCCATACCTCTCCCAAGTGCAAGCCGCTGTGCTGCTCCAGAACCTCCCCTCCCCTCCCCCTCCCCCTCCCCCCTAAACCCTAAACCCTAAAACCCTAAAACCATAAACCCTAAACCCTAAAACTAAAACCCTACACCCTAAACCCTAAAACCCTAACACCCTAAACCCTTAAGGGTTTCCTCCTCCCGTCCCCTTGCCCCCTGCTCCTATCCATGACCTTGGCGCGGCTCAGCCACATCTCAACCTGAATTGCACCGTTCCCGTGTGATAACAGTAATAGTGATAACAGTAGTAGTAGTAGTAGTAGTGGTAGTGGTAGTAGTAGTTGTTGTTGTTGTTGTAGTAGTAGCAGCAGTAGTAGTAGTAGTGGTAGTAAGAAGAAGAAGAAGATAAATGATAGAATAATATCATTATAACAATAGTGATAGTTGTATTAATAATGATTTCTTAGGAGGACCCCCCACCCTGTAACTAATCGTGGTATAATAGCAATATAAGAGGACCCTAATATTATCCTTATTATCAATTATAGTCACTATTACTGGGTGGGGGGTCCACCTAACTAATTTCAATCATCTCTGGTCCCGTTTGAGTCTGCGAAAGCCTTCATAAACCTGTTTTGAGGCAACATTTTTGAAGAGGATTTAGGGGCTTTGAGGTCAAGGTTTAGGGGGTTTGGGGCCTTTGAGTTCAAGGTTTAGGGGATTTAGGTTTGCCAATCTTGGAGAAGGCAAAGGACATGAGAACACCCATCAAATTGAGGGTCCGATGAGCCATGGGACACCGTCAACCGTAAACCCTATGCTAGCCCCGCCCCTTGTGTTCAGTAGATCATATAAGACCTGGACTAAAGTTATGATATATTCCTTTAGGTCCCCTTTAAACCCCCTATACATCCCCCTTTAGGCGCACCCCAAGCTAACTTTACCCCGGAGCTCATATGGACCTTTAGCTCCTGAGCCTAGGTATCTGATTCTGAAACCTGATATATACGGGTTGCATAGGGTTGTATAGGTTGAAACAGGATGTATAGGGGCACGCGGGGATTTATACGGTGTAGGGTTTCCCGAAATTAGGGGTACCTGCTGGGGGTTCCTATAAAACCCCAGACCCTGACCGATAGGGTTTAATTAGGATTTGGGGTTTCACAATTTACTTACTGGGTCTTAGTATTTCTCTCTAAAATCCATACCTTCCCTGCTCAGAAACAGAACCCTAGACCCTAAACCCCATTGACTACTAGAACCAGTAAGCTTAGGGTTTTGGGCTTAGCGCATCGTGGCTTCGAGAAATCCCGAGGTGCAGCCGGGTGACGCTCTGAACCAAGCCCCTGAGCGTGGCTTGCTCCTTGGTAAACTTGACCTCAAGGGTTTAGGATTTAGGGTGTAGGATTTTGGGTTAGGATTCAGGGTTTAGGATTCAGGGTTTAGGGTTTAGAATTTAGGGTTTAGGATTGAGGGCTTCTTGTCTTAGGGCTTAGGGCTTAGAGCTTTTTGAAGTTTAGCGTTTGGCATTTGGAGCGTGGGGCTGAGAAGTCAGGGTTTCGGGATTCAAGTGCGGAAGTGGCTAGCAAAATGTAGAAATCTGCATGATTAGAGCAAGGCCTTGGGTTATGCCTAAATGTAAGAAAATGTGCAGGGACATGCAAAGTGGCAAAATTGCGTATAAAAAGTTCCCGACAAGCATCTAGGACTGGTGCCTCATACGATTTGCTTTAGGCGACCTGTCCTGCACTATCTGGAACCAGACAGAAAAACACGACACGCCTCAACCCGAAATGGGCGTCTCAGCATGTGCCCTCTTCCTGCTTAGAGGGTCAGGGGGAACTTAGTAAGGAGGTTAATTATGAGGATAACTGGAATTACTACATGGTTTATGAGGGTTCTGCATATATTTACTAGGCTCCCTGACCCCCCAAGTGCGCTGCGCATCTTGAACTGGAGTTCGATTGAGGTCTGGTTTGAGGTCTCGCTGGCTTGCCTTCAAAGACGACATTCTGGAACCCCTTATGGGGATCTACCTTCTAGGTCTTCCTTAAACCCGAAACAACAAATCCTAAATCCACCGCAAACCTTCAGGCCCAAACTCCAAGGCCTACATCCAAGAACCTGAAGGCTAAATCCTAATCGCGCTTTGGGTTTAGGGCTTAAGGATTTTTCACCCCTACATTCCAGACCCCGAACCCTGAACGAAACCCTGAACTCTACACCCAAAAACGAGTTTCTCAGCACAATCCCTAAAGAATCCTTAAAAAGGGACCCCCATAATCTCCACATAGTCCCTATCTATCCCTTGGGTCTCGACTTTGGACGATACACCCCATAAGCAGAAAGAGCGCGCAAGCTTGAACCCTAAACCCTGAACCCTAAACCCTGAACCCTGAACCCTAAACCTTAAACCCTAAACCCTGAACCCTAAACCCTGAACCCTAAACCCAGAACCCTTAAACACTAAGCCCCTAACCCCAAACCCTAAACCCTTAAACCCTTAAAGCCTGAACCCTGTGTTGAAAAAAATATCCGCCACTTAAGTGCATGCCGCCTGATCCCGCTGCTGGACTCGGAAGTTTCTGGCCAGGCCTGTTTGGGGTTATAGTCCCCCCCCTTAAGAAAATGGAAACTACTAAAGTGTATTGAGGTAACATGGTGATAATTGAAAAGAAAAGTTGTGGTATAAGTCCGACGGTACGGATTACAAGTACCCATGGAGTTCCAAGTGAACGCTCAACGGATGTTTAGGGTACGGTGTGAGATTCAGGGCTTGGAGTTTGGAGTTTAAGGTTTACGCATGCAGTCGTCCGGACAACCCTGACGCAGCCACATGAGGATTTACCACGGCTACGGGCTTCGGGCTTGTGGGTTTGAAATTTCAGGTTTAGGGCATGGATCTTAGGGCATTTGCAGGTGTTGAAGTTGGTTGGTTGCTAGCGGATGTCTAGGAGTCTAGGCTTGTGCGGATGTCTAGGTCAGGGCTTGGGTTTTGCATGGACGCATGGCCATGTCTTACCCTGGATTGATTTCGTCCAGAATGTCCCAGGGAACTTGAAGCGGTCCTCATCAAAGGCTGTAGACATTCCGACGACTCAAGGCAGTTGTTCTTCGCTTGTGTCTGACGAAGGTGGGTATACAGGCTGAAGGCGCTACTTTGCATGCCGCAAAGCCAGCAAGCTCACTTCCTAAAAGCATTTGCCGCACAACAAAGGAAACAGTACGGTGTAGTCATATGAGCTGTAAATCAAAACTCCTCGTATCCCCGTTTATAACCCAAATAACACTGCCCTATATAATCCCTATATAACCACCTTTAAGGAGTCAGCTCATATGATGTCACGATCTATAGCAAGAGACGGTCGTGGGGCCGGATCTATACTGCTTGTTTTACTTGGGCCCTGTTGATGGGTAAACCGACCCTGGAACAAAACCTACAGATTCGGGTGACTTTAGATCCTTATACAAACAATACAATCCCTTATTCCCTACTAACCCCCCCAGTAAGACCAATACAAACACCATAAAGCATACATCCCAAACTTCAAATGCTTGCTTGGAGGTTCAGGGCAGCTATCACTCTGTGATGATGAATATTAAAACCCAATTATAACAATCTTAAGTGGCCTTAGGGAGCTTGAGGTTATTGGCACAAGAAATGAGTCTTGTCTCAATCATGATTATCCTGAGCCTCCAAATATCCTAGGTCATTCCTGTAGCAGCCCCTTAAGCGTTAGCGTAGCCTCTTGAGAAAAGCCCTTCAAGGACTGTAGGATTAACCCAACATTAGGACAAATCCTGAAGCCACTACCCCCACCCCACGCTGCTGACAGTCCTGGTAGAGGATTTAAGGATTAGGGTTCAGCCGAAGATCGCAATAGCTGCTCCTTACCTGAGCAAATAAGACTAGTAGCAATAGTGTTGTTATTCATGGTTTAGCGCTTTGGAACCCTAAACCACTTTGTACACCGGAGTGATCCTAAGCCCCAGGGTTAAGGGTCTAGGGTTTCCCTAATCCCTAAGCCCCAACCCTAAACCCAAAACCCTAAATCCCTAAGCCCCACTGAAAAAACCCATGAACACCCACCTTCCACCACCATGAAGCCCAGGAGGGTTCCTTCCAGCGTTGCCTCAGAAGGACTTCGGTCTATATGAGCCATTGTCTAAACTCCTAGTATCCCCCTTAATAACCCCTATAGTAGTCCCCTATATAATCCCCTATATAACCCCTTTTAAGGAGTTTAGACTATAGTACATATTGGGATGTGCAGGGTTTTTTATCGGGTAATGCAGGGGTAAACAGGGTGCTATAGGGACTATATAGAACACATAGGGGTACGTAGGGATCATAAAGGGCTTTGGGTACACTTGAGAATCACATGCAAAATCATTTGGAAAGAGCAATGGACATTACTACTAGGGGCTGAAGGATATTCACACTATATGGGGAACCTAATGGAGAAGAAAATGGACAAAGAAATGGCAACTGGGCGTCTATAGGGCCTTACGGGGATTTTAGTGAGGGGTCTGGGATTTAGGGCTCTGGCGCTTAGGTTTAAGAATTGGGTGGTATAGCGGTTAGCTTCTAGCATTTAGGGATTCCGATTTCAGGTTGCAGGATTTGAGGCTCGGGGAAGTTTAGCTTCAGGGTTTAGGGTTGAGGGTCTGGGGTTTAGGGTTTACAGGGCCCTAGACCCTAAACCCTACACCCCTAATCCCTAAACCCCTAGACCCTAAACCCCTAAACCCTGAACCCTAAACCCCTAAACCCTAAACCCCTAAACCCTAAACCCTAACATGCCTCTTGAAAAAGGAGCTCAAGTTGGATTCTCCTGATGGCAACGGCGAGAAACTTGCTGCGGTAGTCTCTATGCTTTCCTATTGGTGGTAAGAAGGGTAATGTAGACCCATGATTAATAAACCCCTATTTAGGGTTTAAGGTTTAGGATTTAGGATTTACGGTTTAGGTTTAGGTCTGAACCCTATTTCCTACTGTGAGCCCTAATTCCTAAAGTAGGGATTCTGTAGGGATATATAATATATGGGGATAGTGGAAAAGAAAATGGAAACTACTATTTAGGGTTTAGGGCTTAGGGGTTAATGCAAACCCATGATTAATAAACACTCTCGTTTTGAGGGCCTTAATGTTTGCATACCTACTATAATCCCCATTAAGGGGAGGGGGGTTGATTAATTAGGGGTCTACATTAGTATTTGGGAGTCTTTATTGGGGTCCCCCAGCGTATGGCAACTATCATCTAACCCCTATGAAAACCCTAGCTTCCAATTCATGTTCCATCTGATTTTCCATTTTTTGGAGTATATGGAGTATATAAGTCCCACAATAACCCTCTAAAGCCTACTTAGAGAAACTAGTTAAACCCTAAACCCTAAATCCTAAATCCTAAACCCTAAACGGGTTCTGAATCTACAGTAAATCTGTTGCGGGCGCAACTTTAATGCATAGCCCAGGTGCCCTATATGAAATATCATACCCCAAAAGGAGGATATAATCTTACTCTATATTGGGTACCATAGTATCCCCAAATTAAATACTACTCAGGTGACCGTCCTCCACAATTCTGAAGGCACTTCCGCGCCTCTTCGGTAACAAAGTTAAGTTTTTAGGGTTCAGGGATTTAAGGATTTAAGGATTTAAGGATTTAAGGTTTAGGTTTTAGGGTTTAGGGTTGAGGGTTTTAAGGTTAAGTTTTTCGCGTTTAGGGTTTAGGGATTCAAGGTTTAGGGTTTCAGGGTTTAGGGTTTAGGGTAAATGCACACCCCCTCCCCTTAAGAGGGATTAAAATAGGGATCCTCATTTTTTTTCGGCCCTTAGAAGGAAGTGGTGTTTTAATCATGGGTCTACATTAGGGTTTAGGGTTTTCAGGACCTTCATCACTATCTTTGTTGTTCTCGTCTTCTTCCATTGCAAGTAGCATCCGCCACATGGAGGCTTGAAAACGATCTCTACAGAACCCTTGAATGAGGGGGAAGCTTGTAATCCCAGAATGCCCCGAAAGTCCCTTGAGGCTACCCCTTTCCGAAAAATCCTACCCCACCCTGCTTCAGGCAAGGATCGCCAGAGCTGTTGGCGTTCGCGACTTGCCGCTTACCTGCCCGGCGGGCCACGCAGAATAGCAGCTCAGCTAAGGGCTTCCTGCTAAGCATTACCGCCCAGGTGCCCCTTCTTCCCAAAGTGAGCGAACATGTGCAAAAAAAGGTCCTGAAAGATGAGTCAAAGTCTCGGGGCTGATGATACGTCCAATTTGAGCAGGCAAAGTAGGACCTCATGCAGGACAAGCTCCATGCACAACAAAGCCCTGAACTCACGAGTTTGAGAAACGCGTCTATCGTCATCGCTCACGGTCTCCCTTTACGGACATCCGTATCTGGACCCCCTCGTAAGCCCAGCCTATGAACGTCCAGGGCGCCGAAAGGCCTCTTATGTTGAGAAACCCTCATGTCAAGTTTAAAACCAAGACTGGTAGGAATGTGGAAGGAAATACCCAACCTGACTTTCAGTCCTGCTTGACACTGCTTAAAGAGTTGCTGGCCTCCTAACATGTGCGCTTCGTGGGCCGGTGCAGACTTCCCTTCGATGAACAACCCCCTTGCAAGCACCTCGACCCCATCGCTCTCTTCAACACATGAAAAAGATGTTCAAACAGCAGCCGGGGATTATAAAAATGCGGAGTAAGATTAACAGGCAAAACATGCTTCTCAAACAGGCTCTAGAGTAGCCCCTACAAGCCAAGACCCCAAAGCCTGAACTCCAAGGTGCCAGGCAGGTAGTCACCCGAACCCAGTTCATTGCCAGGAGCCAGGTGGCTGTTTCCATGTAGTTTGGATTGTTGCCAAGTTAGTTCTTCCGCATGTTTGTGCGTAGGGCAACTTGCCCGGCACTCGTCTTGACTGGACTTACGTGCACTATCCATCCTGAGCTCCAAGGGCACAGGCCACCGTTACCGCTCCCTTGAGGTCGAAAAGCCCTTAACGCACTCTTAGAAGGAACGTAAGAAATATGGGTTCCAGCGATTATTGCACGGGACCATGTAGGCACTGCTTCGATTCAAGACCAGTCCCTACGAACCACCAGCTATTGATAAGTGAACCCTACTGTAAACCCTGAACCCTAAACCCTGAACCAGAACCCTCAACCGCTGCTTGCCCTTGCAACGCTCTCCGTGGTTGGAGGCCTGTAGCTTCAGCTAGAAAGCCGTGCAGGTGTTCCAAATGCCTGAGGGGCTGGTAGGCTGTTGGATTTACGGACCTATGCCTTGCGTTCTTCGGCCTAAAATTCTGGGTGTCGTGTAGACTTATAGGGCGACCCTAAACCCTAAACCGTAAGCTCCCCCAGACTTGAAGATGTAGGGAGACTTTCCAAATGCCGCAAGTCCAGGCTTCGAGACCGTTTTGGTTCTTGCAGAGTGTATGGGGGTTTCCCTAAATTGGGGGTACCATTTTGGGGGTCTCTATAATAAGGATTATAGTACTGTTGGGTTCATACTGGGGTCCTCGCATGTAGGGGAACTACCATATGGGGTTTTGGAGATGGTTAGCTGGCTTGAGGAGCAGAGATTTCTGAGTAGACCCTACAGGTTGAGAAGGTTTATCGGTCAAGGGTTCCAATGGCTGCGGTTAGGCAATGCTACAACATCGCACCAAAGCGAAACATTCCTTGTGCGTTTTTGCGCATCCAGTATGATTTGGTCTCTCCCTAGAAGCCCTCAAAACACGCCTGCGGAACCCGAAATATCTCTGGAAGCCTCAACCTCAAATCGAATCTCATATGGCAACTGAAACGAGGAATCCTGTGTCGAAATCCTTGACGTCTATCAAGCAATTCACACAAGTTGTTCGGGCCGTGTGGCTGCGCAAACTGCCTCGCCATCTCGGCCCGGTAGGATGCCTTTGATGATGATGATGATGATGATGATGGTAGTGATCAGAACGATGGATGACGATGATGGCGGTGAGTGTGGTGGTGGCGATGATTAATTAGTCACACTTCTTGTCACCACGGTTACATTCTTAACTACCGCTTGTGCTGCATCGGACTCATTGTCATGGTTTGTGCAATATATTTTTTGGGAACTAGTACAGGAGAACAGGGAGGGACTAGTTCTTTAAATCCCTATATTCCCCCAGTTTCCATTTCATTTTCCATTTTCTTTTCCATTTGATTCTCCATTATAGGGGGATACTACTAAAAGTAGTCTAGGCCTTGTTCCCTTCTTCGCACCAGCAAGCTTGAATGTGATCGAGAGCATCCATGCAGGCCAAGATAATAGCATTCATGTTCCTAGTGTCTCCATGTTCCGAGAAGATATCACCTGACGTAAGTATTTTTTGGAAATTCCACGCCCTGCAAGATAGGCCTCATAACACAAAAACACTGTAAATCACAGTTTTTTTTCTTTTTCGCAATTTGCAAAACATAAGGGCGGCAGGTCAGCCGGCTACCTTGTTTATCATTAGGGGGTGAGGGTTCTGATTATAACTGGGATAGATTCTGGGATAGATTCTGGAACCATATAGAAATTAGATTTTTATAGCTTTATCGGTTTATGTAAGGAATTCTGGTCCATAAGAATCAAAATATGATTCCCAGGAATATCCCAGTAATACCATCCTAGATTCCTGTTCATGTTCTGTTTCCTTTTCCTGTTGACTCTCCAGCGTAGTAGCTTCCATTTTCATTTCCATTCTCCGAATCCTAAACCTTAAACAACCCTAAACACTAAATCGTAAACCCTAAACCCTAAACCTCAAACAACCCTAAACCCTAAACCCTAAATCCTAAATCCTAAACCCTAAACCCTAAATCCTAAATCCTAAACCCTAAACCTTACATAACCCTAAACCCTGAACCCTAGACCCTGAACTCTTACCTGAGGGAGAGGAAAATTGCAATCTTGGACAGGTTGCCTCGGTGTTTCGGCGCCAGAGGAGTATGGAGCCTGGGAAGACCAACACCTGGATTAGGGTTTAGGGTTTAGGGTTCAGGGTTTAGGATTCAGGGGTTAAGGTGGGAAGACCAACACCTGCCAGGAATTTGGGGTTACATTGGGGTTATAT
>CAJNIZ010000754.1:0-21622 GCA_905231905.1 Symbiodinium pilosum | reverse complement strand
CGCAATTATCCCCCCCCTCCCCCCCCCTCCCCCTCCCCCCCCAAAGCTCTGGTAGTGGAAATATCAACCAACGTAGTTGGTCCGGGGGGCGCCTACTACTATTACTACTACTACTCTACTACTACTACTACTGCTACTACTACTACTACTACCTCGCTCGCGTGCTATTGTTACTGTTACTATAGCTGTCAGTGGCTTACACCCCTTACTAAACCCTAAAACCTCGCCACGCCATTACCCTGACCTCACTCAATACTTACCTGAGCGAGTGAGCGACAAAATCAGCAAAATAAGCTAGGAGAGTTCCCAGCCATTGGACGTTTCTAAGTGAGCAAACTCTCCAGCGGGTTCAGAAACCCAGGGGTTGCAGTTGTGCCCGACTGAGGTCTATGTCGTGGAGCTTCTTGGCTAAATGATTGTTCTAGCCCGGATGGGCGGTTTCCAGAGGTATGCAGTGTTCTGTGTTGCTTAGGTCTCTTTCGTGCGCAAAGCAAGAAAGGTAACACACGTCTTTGGTTCAGACGTGGACCAATCCCATGAAAGTAGGTTAATAATGGGCATAATTGGGCTTACTATATGGCTTATGGGGGTTATGGGCTATAAGTATACTTACTGCGTAAGTCCCCCTTACCTGAGATCAGACTAGCACAGCTTCAACACCGGAGATTTTAGATATTTTTTCCCTCTGCCGGCGGTGCTGACCACAAAGCAGCCCAAGGATTCCATGTAGCTATATAGCATATTCAGGCCCAAAGGGGTTCCTTTAAGGGTTCGAGTCTATACTATATAGCTACCCTAAACCCCAAGCCCTACCCAGACTCTCCTATGTAGTTCCCTTTTGAGTAGTATATTGTAATCCCTTACCAGCTGTAATTTACGGCATTTCAAGGCATCTGGCAGCTACAAATGCTGTAGTTTGTTGTGTTGCAAGCATTGTTCAAGGCATCTGCAGCTGTAAGCGCTTGAAATGATAGCGTTCTGGCGATGTTTGGAGATGTCCTTAGGTATCTATATAGAGATATGCATCGCCTCACAACTTAAGAAATTTGATTGCACCCCAGGTTCATGTCAATAACTGACTGCATACCTGGACCCTCTATCTATTCTCTTGTACCCTAAAAGGAACATCAACCCCCCCTTTTAAAGCGTGCAAGGAAGGTCCTGGTATAACCTACCATATGCAGTAGGTACTGCTGTCCCCTCTAGAGGCTCCCTACAGCCTAGGGTCCCGCCTAAAAAGGTAGCTCTCTTCACACCAGATTCAAACCCGTTCATTGTCAAGATCCTACAGGGTTTAGGCCAAGCTACAGACAGATTGCCGTCCTAGATACTGTCATAGACGACACTCATCACCACCCTCTAATACTTCGCCTAATAACAAATATCTTGCAGGTGGGGGGGGTTATTACTAGTGGGTTTGGATTGATTAGTGCGTCCTATGCCCCCAGCTAGTCAACGTCCGAGGTTCGCCATGCGGTACTATGCCTACGGCCGAGCTGTGCTGCGCAGCAACTGGGTGAAGTTCGACCTGTTCTTGACACTGGCCTGTCAGTTTGGGATTTGGGTTGTTCTCAAAATTAGGTCGTCCTTTAGGTTATGGATTATATAACGGCACCGAATATCTAGGGGTAGCAAAATGGAACCCTAATTTTGGGAGCCCCCCCATTTACTAGGTTGAGGATTAGGGATGATAGCTTCCATCTTCTTTTCCATTATCCCTATATAACCCCAATATATACCCTAGTATACTATAGTAGCTTCCATTTTATTAGGGCAAAGTGGGGTCTCGTGGAGCAAGAAGAGTTTCATGCCGGCTGCTCCTCGGATCGAGGTCAAGAGCAGGGTTGCCCGGCGAACCCAAGGGGTCGTTTTAGAGTTTAGGGTTTAAGGTTCAGGGCGCATAGTAAATGTTGAGGGCCCAGAGCGGTCGCTATATTGTTACACTGAGACCCGCAGCCGTTCGCATCAACTTTTCAGCGGCCCACGTATATACTATATACCTGCATGGAACAAACATTCCCGAGAAAGTCCTGCGAGAACTGGTGGAGGACGCAGAGACGATGGAAAGATGATGGCACGGGTGGTTCCAATTGTCGACGCAGTTTCAACAGATATGTCTCCTACTGTAGTGACTTCTTGTTACACAAGTGTCATAAGACGATTATAACTAGATACCTGATTTTGACACTCGTTTTTTTTTACTATACCAAGTGAGAAGCGGCTTTCAACTTTCGATCATAACCGAGTCATCTTTTGCCTGATGACGTGGTGGCAGTGGGTTGGAGTTAGATCCACAAGACGGTTATGCAGATCTATGAGGTAGAGGAGAAGTCGAGTTGATATCCACAGGTCATCGTTGGCAAATCTTAAGGCAGGCGGATAGAATAGCTGTCCATTGCGTCCCAATGTCATAGGGCATGCCACCCGAGCAAGTATGCATTGGGTCATTCCCACTGCCCGGCAACTGTCCTCAGGGTTTCATTGAGGGGCTATGATAACTTACAGTGCCTTGTTGTAGCATCTTTTCCCGAAGGGGAATCACCAAAGCATGCAACACATGTAGCAGCGACCCAGGATTCTTAGCAGCAGCATTGACCTTACACTGAAGCTGGTCAATGCGCCTTGCCGGCCCTTGCAACCGCTGGGAATAATGAGCTACTTTCAGGGGTTCCTGTGCTTCACGAAGGCTCCAGCTCTTCATGGTTGACGTTTCATAATATGGGGTTTCGGAAGAATTTGGGAACGACTTTTGGCAGTCCCTACCAGAAGGGCTGTGGTTCACTGGGGTGTATAGCTGGGCTTCCCAACATGGAAATCCCGATGTTCTAGTGCGGGGTTGGGGGTCTGAAATGTCGGATGAGTGCTTTGACGTCTCAAGTAGAGAATGTCAGTATGTCGGACACGCAACGACGAGTTCACGTGTTCGAGCTGCTGTGTTGTAACGGCAGGAAAGCGAAGGGGGGTGCTAGGAGAGGAAAGTTTGTAGATGCATCTACATCATCCTCAAGGAGGGCACTGTCATCCGCCTGTGATCCTTGTATCCCGGCCCAATGGCCAAGCCATAGACCATAGCACCCTTAACCCTTAAAACCCCTAACTAAAACGCCAAGCCTTAAACGGATATGATATGACCTTTTCTAGCCTGTAGACCAGGGTTAGTCGACTCATGGCTTTACAGCGAAAGCTGGCTGATTCTACTAATCTCGTCCTATACTAGACGAACAACACAAGTTGCGGGTTTAGGGTTTAGGGTTTGGGGTCTCGGGTAATAATGAAACCACTCACCCACCAACAAAATCAAATTTCTCCCTGTAGCAGAACACTATAGTGCATTGAGAAGATGTACTATAACCAGGGAAAGCAGACTTGCCACTTCAAACCAATATGTGATCCAATGTCGAACATACCCCGCACAAGCTAAAATTACATTTTCCAATGAATGACCTTGTTTCGTATCCGGGGAAATGGAACTGCATTCCAAATAGAACTTAGAGACGGTGAGCTGGCAGTCGTTTAGGGTTAAGGGTTCGGGGAGTCTGAACAAGAGTTTTCGGTGGGGGCTACACAGAGGTATTGAGCAAGTAAAAGGCAAACATGGAGAAGGATCCAATGGAATAACGGAAGCTGTAAAAGATATTGGGGTTATGTATAGAGGCTGAAAAATGTTAAACTGCAAGCTACTGCCCTTACTGCAGCCAGCTAAACGATAAACCCCGAACCCTAAACCATGAACCGCGTTTGTCCAAGGGTATCCTGCTTTTCAATTAGAAGCCCCCAGATCCCCCCCTCTAGCATTCCGTCAGCCATCTTACTGTAAAACCGACGGGTCTAGGGTTAAGGTGCGTCAAAGTTTTGAGAAACATCTCGAGTCCCTAGGGGCAACCTAATTGTGAAAAACTCGAATGCTTTCAGCTTCAGGTGCAAAATGAGCTTCTGAACCAGGCCTACTGCGCATGCCTGGTTTGCTTTATTGTTACGTTTATTTTCGCTAGTATGGTTACTGTTATTATTCATCAGCACACTACTACTACTACTACTATTACTACTACTACTACTACTAGTATACTAGTACTAGTACTAGTACTAGTACTACTACGACTACTACTACTACTACTGCTACTACTACTGCTACTGCTACTGCTACTGCTACTGCTACTGCTACTGCTCCTGCTGCTACTGCTCCTGCTGCTACTGCTCCTGCTGCTACTGCTACTGCTACTGCTACTGCTACTGCTACTGCTACTGCTACTGCTGCTACTACTACTACTACTACTACCACCACTACCACTACCACTGCCACTACCACTACTACTACTACCACTACCACTACCACTGCCACTACCACTACCACTACCACTACCACTACGACGACAACGACGACGACGACTACTACTACTCCTCCTGCGTTGCAGCTGCCGGTGCCGCCATTGGTATTTTCACTATTACCATGACCACTGCCATTACCATTGCTCCTACCAGTACTAATTCTATTACTATTCGTGTTATTCCTCCTGCTGTGGCGTTCATGATTACTATCGTTCCTTGTACTCTCGCCATTCTTACATTTCCCTGTAGTATGACCATTTTTGTGCTGCTACAAGTCAAGTGGCTTGAAATGTTGAGGTGAAAGGCATTCTGCGTCAGGATCTGTGGGCAAAAGCTTGTCAGCTAATACCTTTGGCGCTGGCATGGACGGAGTAAGGACTTCTTAGTGCCGTTCCCTAGAACATACCTGTAAACTCTTTTTGCTTACAGCTTTGGAGCAGCTATCCCCTCATCACCGTTCAGAACTCAAAAAGCTGTAGCTGACTGACGTTGCAGCTACCTCTAGCCTGCTCCGCTTGCAGTGCAGTGAAGGTTTAGAAGCCTTGCGCATGTGCACCAAGATCCGAGGTGTTTTGACCTGAGGATTTAGGCTTTTAGGGTTTGGGGTTTAGGGTTTGATGTTTTAGGGTCTAGGGTGTAGGGATGAGGGTGAGCCGGCCAACGCCTGCCTGATAGCACAGGGGACACGTCATTGCGTTCAATGGGAAGGAAAGGCCTTCGCTGATGGGGTTACACCTTGCAGGGAAAGAGGCTTAGGATACAAGGCCGCAGCTTTGAATTTGGACGGGGAGGGTCAACGATAGCTTAGCTGGCCTGGTTCCCAGTTTGCTTGGTGAGTTCTCGGTTTGTGTAAAGATTGCAGTGACTTGGCACAGCAAGACATCACAGGCGCCATTGGACAAGTTGTCTATTAGGCATACATTCCTGTACGCTCTTAGCCCTGAACCGCGCTCTCAACCAGGAGAATGACTGTAACAATCGCAATGCTTGGCTCTTTCATGTCTTCGTTCTGGTGTGATGTGAAACCCTCAGCCTGCACCCGGAACTTCATGAAGCAGGCTTGGTCTGACCCTAAGTCCTATAAATTCTTAACCTCAAAATTTACTCAAGGCGTCGAGTCACAACAAAGCTGGATAACCTCTGCCATTGCGATCCCAAAGGGTCCCAAGTACCCACACAGTTCAAAGTGTGGTTTGGGGGGTAGGAGTATGGTTTCTGTATGTTTCTCAGTCTATATCTTTCAATAGTACGAGTCTTCCTTGAAGTTTGCGTATTGATTCCTTAGTGGAGACCTTGCGCAGGTCATGCTCGTCCGTATACTGCGACTCTTGCGATTAGCGCGCGCCGTGCGCGTCTGGGACAGAAATCAGACCATGTCAGACCTGTCCCCCCGCCCTCCTCTTGGATTATAATCACATGATGTCACACCGGATTCTGTTTAGGTTGCCCTTTGCAACGTGTCAGCTGCAGAACTTGAATGATACAGAAAGACACGTGTGCTTCTAATTCTTCAGCGAAGTCTGCAATCATCGCTTGGCAAGCAAGCCCCAAAGCCCTGCGCGTTAAGCACATGCTCGGTTTAGGGCTTATCCTAAACCCTAGAGTCCTATATCCATACATAACCTCCATATCAGCCATGATGGGATCCTGAAGCTTATATGATTCCTCCGCAAAGTAGCAAGACAGGAAGATCTTAAGCCTGAGGCCTTGTGGTTCTCTTTCAGACGCTCTGGCAGTTGGTCCAAGGGCTTTTGCACAGTGCATCTTGGCAACGCAAGAGAATGATAGCCAGACAACCGGAACCATCGCTGCTGCTGCCACCCAACCACCAATACCAACAGAAGCAAAACCACCACAACCCCACTCGGCACCAGCGCCAGCAGCCGTCGTCAGAATCTGTAGCGACAACCACAAGGGCTCAAGCTTTTACCTAAGCATACCTGTCAAGGGATTTCATTGAGGTTGACAAGATCGGAGGGACATCTCTTGATGCTGGTAAGACTTAAACTGCAGCAGATAGGCGCTGGATGTTAGCTTGTCTCAGCTGGATCTTTCTTGACAAGCTCTAAAGGAGCGAGCCTACTTGTAAGCCTAAAAGAGGCCTGATGGGACGGACCCTGTAAGTTCTTGAATTTTTGGACATGGTGGGAGGTTTAGGGATAAGGGTTTAGGCATTCAGAGAGTCAGGTAGTCGAGAACAACACCATGCCAAGTGGCTTTCAAAGTTTCACTGCTATACTTCGCTCTGCGGGGTTTCCAAGCCGTAGAGCCTTCACCAAGATCGCGCAGCAGGCTGCGCAACCGAGTTGTCTGCCTTATGTTCTGAGAAGTCCTGGAGTTGGGGGATTGTATGATTTTTGGTAAGGGATTACAATATGAGCTACAGTAGTCCAAACTCCTTCAAAGGTTATACAGGGGATAAAATGGGATAGCATTATAGGGGTTACTAAAGGGGGATACTGGGAGTTTAGACTACAGCTCATGTGCTATCGTCTTCATACATCCAGAATACCCTCTTTGAACCCATTAGAAGTGGGTGACTTAACCTATTGGTAGCCCAGGTCCCACAAAGCTGCGCTAAACACTAGATTAGAATCTCTAAGTTCCTAATCAATTCCAGTATCCATTTCATGTTCCATGTTCTTTTCCATGTGAGCGACAGGCGTAAGTACCCCTGAGTTACCATGGGCAGAGTTTCTCATCAAGGGTAATTTGTAGGGACTCTATGGATATACCCTAAACCCTAAACTCTAAACCCTAAACCATAAACCTTAAACCATGTAGGCATTATAAAGGGGATCTTGGGTCCTTATTGCGAAGCAGCGGGGGGATCATATTGAAAGACTCCCATCTAGCCGCCTATGGTACATGGAAACATCTTGCAACTAAGGATTCCCTAAGTACTGCAATGATTGGCGTTATAGAGCATATAATGTGAGGCAAGATTTCCTTCATCCTCTTCGGGATTTATGGTTTTGGGTTAAGGGTTGCGATACGGAATGAGGTCAAGTTACGAGAAACATGAAGCAGCGTTATTCAATCTTTTCCATACTTGAGTAAATCAACTCAAGTTCAGTAACAGCAACCCAGAACTAAAGATATGCGGGCTTCCATATTTCTCTGCGGGACGGTAGGACTTTTCAGGCCCAGTTTGAAAGGACAGTAGTCTTTGTAGGGCGCCTTCTGGGCCTCCCAAACCCTAAATAAACCCTAAACCGAATCCCAGGTGACAACGCTGTTTTGGACTTTCCTTCTCGTGATGCCCCACGGCCGCACATGTTTTTTCTCCGGGACGAGGTCGTGTGCTTGCTTCTGGCAGCTTTCGCCTGGCAATATCTATAGTCCCCCGTAAGTAGATAGAATATGGGGTAATGTTGGACCCTCTTTAATAAGTAAGGGTCCCCCCCCTAACATTAGGGCCCTCCGAAAAATAATACTTAGGGATGCTCAATACGGCCCCCTGAGCTCCCACGGTTCTGAGGTCCCTGTGGATTGATTTAAAAAGGGATTGTTGAGAACCCTTCCTACATTTTTAGGCACCCAAAATCGAAACNNTCCAATCATTGCCCTGATCCTGAACAGGCCCCAAAACTCATTGTAGGAGAACCTTTTAATAAAGGATGTCCAACATTATATGGGGATCTTATCATAACATACCCAAAGCCATATTCTATCTACTTAAGGGGGACTATGTGCCATGTTAATTCTTTGCTTTCATGGTTGTGTCAAGGTGTGGGTGTTTGGAGCTGGATCTGAGCCCTTGCCCCGTAGCAAGTGCTAGGGTTTAGGGTCTAGTGTTTAAGGTTTAGAGTTTAGGGCTGAGGTTTAGGGTTTATTATAGGGTTTAGGCTTTAATTTAAAGGTTTAAGGTGATCTGGCCCACTCATCTCGTCGGCAGGGGGTGATACTTGTATGGCGAAAAGAAGACCCTAAGCCCATGAACGGCGAGAGCACGTGCTTCAGCTTGAGGGCCAGGGTCTAGTCTATTGCTGGTTAGTCGGGAATTGAGGAAGAGGCTCCTATACCTTGCAGTCAAAGGCATGCATGATACCGATTGTAGTAGTTTGCAGCCTATACCATTACCATTTTAACGAGAAGGCGTAGGAGTTCTGTGTAATTGCCCGTGAAGGTGGCAAGCTTTTTCTTACTTCGATTTTCGGCCTGCCCATGGTGGTGAAGGGTTTAGGGGTCAGGGTTTAGGCTTCAGGGTTTAGGGTTGTCTTCTCGGGCTTTGTTGCCAGCTCAGGATTCTCATTTACATCTTTGCCATCATTGGAATGGAGCTGCTCGCCAGCACTTAAACATAAAACCCTAACCCCTGAAAACCTGTTCTGAAACCTGTTGAGCCTTTACCTGAAAATTGGATTGATGGTGGCAAGTGGCTGCGAAACGTGTCCCTTCCTTGCAGCTGGCTGTGGTAGCCCAGTGACATCCATACATCTTGGGTTTTGGGTTTTGGTGTTGTTTGTTTGGTTGCGTCGGACGGGTCTGTAAATTCACTCCGGTTCTCGCAGTGGTTTGCCCATTTCAGTTGTGACCTCAGTTACCCTGCATGCGTACCAGCCAAGCGGGAGTGACAAAAGAATTCAAAGCGTACTGGTGCTGAAAGGGGAGTGCTGGAGCATGATTAATCCGTGTATGCAGTTCCCCACCCCCTTTAAGCACCAGAAAGTAAGCTTAGGGGTGCTAAGGGTTTAGAGTTTAGCGTTCAGGGTTCAAGCACCAGAAAGTAAGCTGTACCCGGCCGTTAGACGAACTGAAGCACGGTTATGCCTTTAGATGTGTTTGGCGGTTAGGGTTAATAGGGTTTAGGGTTGGCATGGCCATGATCAACCAGTACTCTGGACTTACAGTACTTGAAACTCACGCTCCCGCAATCTCACATGGAAGCGCAGAAGGGGCCCTGCAAAATATCCAGCACTTGTACACATCGCCTGTGGGTTTCCATCTTAATTTTGGTCAGGGCATTGAGGCCTAACACATGGATCGTTGCTGACAAACGTGTCCAACGACAATGTTGTAAATTTTCACCAGTGTTCACCATCGCGATTGGAACGCCTTCATTTTTTTTGTGTTGTCATAGGCCGGTATTACTGGTATCGATAGGGGGGTCTTGCACGAACAGTTGTTACACCCCTTGTTTTGCTGACCACTTCTGTGTGTCTCTGCAATGAACCCAGAAGCCTGTTTACTATGTTGGAGCTTCCATAATGGAAGCCAGCATAGACCCCTAACTACAAAAATCTTTGTCATAGAGATCCACAGAAAGGGGCCGCTATTGTTCGGATACCCCATGTCGCCATGGCAGGTTCATCACTGTGGACCCTGCGCTCGATGCGAACCACGAGCAGCCTGGCTAAAGCCTAATGTAAATGCCGCAAGGATAATTGAGATAAAAGTCATGGAGTCCTGGCATAATAGTGGTATAGCGTATCCCAAATCTATCTCAAAATGATATGCGTCATTTTTGAGGCCTACTGTATTTGCTTCCTGGGCTGTTTCTTGCTTTTGAGGAGGAGTGTCTGTGAGCCTGTATGAGACTTGCAGTTTTTGCTTTGGGTCTGCCTGATCCTCGCCTAGGGTTCAGGTTGAGAGTCGTCGGCATATGGGTGAGACACACAATCACCCCTATAGTCGAAGCACCTCCGATTTTGAACAGCATGCCCAGATGCCCAGAGGCATCCGCTTTTCTGAGAAGCCCCTCATATGATTTTCCGACTTTGAGTAAGATACTTTAGGAGGACCCCCCACCCTGTAATAGTGGTATAACGAGAATAGAAGAGGACCCGAATATAATCCCCATTATCCCCTATAGTCACTATTACTGGGTGGGGGGTCCTCCTAAAAGATACTCCGTCAGGGTCTTGGCGGGATTTGCAGCTCCAAAGTCACGAGGGCTTCGGGTTGTTGTACTGTGCACGATGGGCGTCTGTGATGTGATCCCCCCATCCGCTAAATGCGGCAGAGTAGGAATCTCTAAGGGCCCGAATGCAGGTAGTATCATCCATGGTGCCCATTATCAGAATACGGGAGATATTCTTGCCCGCTTGCCCATCTGTCGCGTTCACAAATATGTGATCGGGGCAGCTAGTAGAAACAATACATTGTCAGAGTTCTCAGAAACTTCAGGCCATAGGCCAAGGGGCAAGTAGTTCTACGGAATAACAGGCCACCATAGCGAGATGATAGATCGTCCACGTAGGTAGCTGTCCTAAGAAGCCTGTGGCCCCATCTTTGACTCAGATTAAGAGAACGGAGAGCCTTCATCGAATAATGTATACCGGCATAAAAAGTTAAATGACGAAGTGGCATTCCAATTATGCAGGCTTCCGCCACAGCTTATCCTGCTAGAGGATAACAGTACGCAGAGGGGAGGCCGTGTCACCTTCACGTGGCTTCAAATGGTGTGCCCTACAACTGCATTCCTAAAACCTAGACCCTAAACCCAAGCCCTGGCGCTGCAAAAGCAAGTAAATCCGGATTGGGATTCTTGGATCCCTCTCGTTGAGGTGGGCTGTGGGCTTTGGGTAGCGGCCTTGGCCCCTGATCAATCAAGAATCAATCCATGAATCCATGGAAACGGAAGTTTCCATGAATGGGGGATCCCATGATAGACCTCAATACATTATGCTCCTCATCTGCTGGACTTTCAATTCAAAAATGGGTCCTCAATTTCAGGAAACCCGAGACCCTGAACCCTACGTTGCCCGTGCGTATATACCTCTATAACTAACCCCCACCTTGCAAGGGACACCTCAATTTTGGGATGCCCCCAAACAGGGGTAGGTTATAGAGCCATGCAAATTTACTCTGTATAGGGCCCCAAAACCTATCTTAGCAAACTTGTTTAGGGCCGCGGCCTACGAAGCGACCTCGAAGCCCAAGCATAGGTGCAGACAGCGAGAATCTCAAGCCGCAAATCTTGTAACTCCTCAATCCGGATGCCCTGCCCTACCTCAAAGGGTCCATATGCCTACATACGTAGTATATATTTAGGGCCCAAAGAAGATTGTTTCCACACGGGTACTTTGGGGCTTATACACATCTACTATATAAGTTCCTGGTCCGTCCGGTAAAGAGAGAGAGAGAGAGAGAGAGAGAGAGAAGCCGCTGAACTTGAATGTCCCCCATGAGCTACTGTTTAAACTCTTTAAAGTCAAGGGGAGGATATTAGGGTTTATTAAAGGGGATAGGAGTTTAGATGAAAGCTGCTATACCTGCCCTGTTTTGGGGGTATATACACCTAATTGTATATACAGAAGACATTAGACATAAAGCTGGTTACCGCCCAAAAAACCCTAAACCCTAGGGTATAGGGTTCTACGTAAGCTTCCGCCTAGATACAATGTGGCCGCGCGCGAGAACTTTAGCAGCTTTGGCGTGACTTGTCCTTTTATGGGTTTAGGGTTTAGGGTTGGGGGGTTTAGAGTTTGAATTTAGGTGCGGGTATCGTAGTTTTAGTTAGGGTTCAAATTGTAGGGTTCAGGGCTTAGGGTTGCAAATGGACATTGTATTGTGAAGTTTCTACATGTTGGCGGTCATCCCCCCAGGTCAACGTTCAGATTTGGAGCAGAGCACGGCCCTTCATAAATTTAAAGTAGGATTTACGCTAAAGGTTTGGGGGCTATAAGGCTCGCATGGGTGATTTTGTGTTTGGCCTTAAACCCTACAGCCCCAAACAACCCTTGACCCGAATCCTGGGTATCTATTCCACAGATAGCGGAGCCTCTACAGGGGTCTTCATGCATTAGAACCGGGGGGTCCGCACGCACTTCCGTCCCAGGGCAGCTCAGGGATACATTGGGGCGAATGGGGGTGTTGGTGTCCCTTTGGAGTTATCCCAAAGAGTCCATGTAGGCAAAATGAAGAGGCTTCGGGCCCAAATGGATTCCCTTATGACGGCTCTGTGGCCCAAGTAGCTATACATGCTACTGTACATGAACCCACCGCAAAACACCAACAGCAGTCTCCGTGAGGTCCCTGTAGGCCTGTAAGCGTTTCGGATTGTCCAATTCTGACGAATGTGAATACTGCATGTTTCGGTGCAGCAAAAACACGCGCAATCTTGAGTTCCAGCGTTTGTAGGCTCCATACTGCAGAAGCTAGGTCATGTAGAAGCCTTGAACAAGTGCAAGTATTCCATATGCATAGTCTAGTTTACCTCAAGACTCCCCCCACAAGCAGTTTAGTGGGAGCAGTTGGGAATGGCAAAGTCCTTTGAGGGGCTGATTATTCTCAGGGTTCCAATCTGGCCAGAGTAGGTAAGTAGGTAATATTCCTGGACTCCTAGACTTTAGGGCCCTACGTAGGTACGGCTCATAGACAGAGGTTCAGGGTACTGGACAGGGGTTTAAGGATCGACAGGCTAAGCAGGGTTTCGGGTCTAGGGAGCCGTCACTCCACTTGCAAAGCATCAATTGGCCCTGGAGTTCTGGCGGCAGGAATTTGCTTCCAGAAGGCCCTCAAAGTCTCAAATTCTGTGCCTTAAGGCTTACCTGTGCAAAATACCGGCAACCGAGAATGCTAAGCTCTTGATGATAAGCTCGCCTTGCGCTAAACTTCGAAGAGGCAGTCCTTACATTCCTCCCTCCAAAACTTGGCCTGGGTAAGTAGAGTCATAGGGACCACTAAGTGTTTTAGGGGTGAGGGACGATGGGCAAATAAGGGCTATATTGTGCCTTAAACCCTAATCCCTAAACCCTAATATCCCTAATCCCTCAACCCTAATCCCTAATGCATATAAGCCTTAATCCTTAATCCCTAAACCCTAAACCCTAAACCCGAATCCCTGGAGAGCTGAGGATGCCATCATGACCCTTCTTCAAATGTTTAGCATGGACAGCATCGGCTCCTTGACCTCTTATTGGCTCCAGGGTTTCTAAGGTTTAGGTTGTAGGGTTTTTGGTTTAGGTTTTAGGGGATATGAGTTATAGTCTCAACTCCTAGTATCCCCCTTAATAGCCCCCTATTCTGGTCCTCCGTATAAGACCTTTAAGGAGTTTAGATTATGGCTCATATTGAGATATGTGATTGATTTTTGTTGGACTATATTTCTCATGGTGTTTCTGGCACGATACCCAAAGGGTCCGTGTAGGCATACAGTAGATGCTAGTCCCCAAAGTAATTACATGGAACCTCCTTGGAGCCTAAGTATATACTGTACACCTACATAGACCCTTGGGATTATTTGTTTAAAAAAGCTGCATCCAACAACTACCTTAGGTAGGGAGACACCAAGTGACTGCCAGATAATATCCTATAGTCCCTTGTTATTATCGTATTATACGAAACAGTGATGTTTTTAGATAGGCCTACCTAGCCCCAATACCCAAGCTATCGAAGCCGTGGCCCCAAGCTTGATCGGGGATCTCGGTTTTGTTTTTGAACGCGTGAGCAGGATTGTCAATGTCAGGTTTTGGTATGGAGTATGGTTTATAGGGACTAGTACCTACATTGGGGCCCAAAGTCTATACCCTAAACACTAAACTGTAATTAAATGATATATACCTACTTTGGGCTATTTGGAACCCTATGGATTTGGTGTGGCAGGCTTCAAACACAAAAGGCGCTTAATCGAGCGTTCCGCAGCCGCGAATCAGGGCCCGATGGCATATCGTGTTGGTGCGAAGGTCTCTTGCTTCACGGTTGTGACGTAAGCTAAACCCTAACAACCCCAACCCTTGAACCCTGAACCCTAGACCCTAAACCCTAAAGGCCTCGGAGCTCACAACCATGGTTTTTCATGGTGATCCCGAAGCCCTGAAGTCTCTAGGTCTCTGAGGTTGAAACCATGGGCCCCTGGTATGGGCCCTTAATTCTGGGAGCCACTATGTACCCGAGATGTACCCTTAAGGGTCCCGTGAATTCCCCTGAGAGGCCGAAGGGCCCAAATTAGGGGCCCATACTTCTAACCTCAGAAGATCGCATAACTCCAGGGTGCACTTGAGGGCTGCACCAGCAAAACTTGCCGAGCAACCATCTTCCGTTGGCGAAGATCTGGCGTAAACCCTGTGGGGCATCTACCTAGACCTTTCAATGTGAGCTATGGTCTATAAGGTCTTTGAAGGGGGATTACATAGGGGAGTATTACAGGGCTTATGAAGGGGCATACAAGGAATGTAGATTAGAGCTCATGTAGAGCTTTTGGGGGGGGTCTCTCAACGAAATGACCATACCAAACCCAAGAAGGAACTAATTTCCTGCAACCCTAGAGGTTGCTAGTCATTGCCTCGTACGTATAAGCCCGTAGGCTGCAGGTGACTTGGTTGAGGGGTTGAACCTCCAGGTACAAGAGGGAACTGCCCTAAACCCTACCCCTGAACCCCTAAACCCTTAACCGTAGGGGCTACCTGGAGTCTCCCGGTGGGCAAGAATGACTCTACAGGTGCAATCTACAGGCCATTGGTGAAGCAGCGGCTGCTCGTCAGTTCTGTTGTACCGCTTAGTCTGGACTGGCTGGGGACTTTAAGATTTGGGGCCCCAGAAGAGGCTTCGGGGTTAGAGGACTGGAAAAGGAAAGGGAAGCCCAACATGCATTAAAGAAATAGGGCCAGTAAAGGGGGTGGTTTAGCGACCCATAATTGTAGTGATCCACTCCTCTATCCCCTGGTGACCAATGGTAAGATGGGTCAGGCGGCAGGCTGAGGGCTTGTAGCTTCAAAGCCTCCACGGGTACTTGCTCTGCAGAGACAGAGGAAGGGACCCCAAACCTAAGGCAATCTAGTAGTTTTAATCTTGGTAGTGAAAAGAGCATTTTACAACCAGGCAATATCCCACAGCAATCCCATATACTTACTGTTATAGAAAACGCTAGGGTTTTGTAGTATGCCTACAACATCCTACAACTTTAAAGTATCAAGGGGAGCTTCCATGACAATTGCCTACACAATGCCGTTGGCAAAGGGAACACATCCACGACGAGACGTTCTCCTAGCAGAAACAAAGCCGAAAGCAGGCATCCTGCAAGTGAGGCAAAAACTAAGCAAACGAGATCTCCCTAAAGTTCACTATGCCGACTATGCCCTTGCTGCAGCAATCTCAGAACTCGCAGTATAGATTCTACGTGGCTATCACTTACCTTGCCAGTAGGATTATCTTCACAGGTTCCCATGTTCTTTCTCCATTCCCCGCTATGCACCAGGAAGTCCTGTCCAAGCTGGTTCTACGCTGAGGCTACAGAAGTAAGACTTCCTTTTCTTTAGTAAGGAAAAGGAAGGTTCAGGCCTTATTGGTTTAGGGTTTAGGGTTAGGGTAGAATCCGCTCCCTCATTCCCTACTGCAGGAACTTCACTGCAAATTCATGTGCTTGTCTGTCCGAACACTTGGCAAAACACATAGGGCTTTATAAGTAGTGTATATATATATATGTGTGTGTTTATATATATATATATTTTTGAGATAACCTATACAAGTCCAATGAAGGGGGCACAAGTACTAGTTACGAATACATGCTTTTTCTCGCTGCGTCATGGCAATTCTGTTTACTTGCTATTTACACCTGCAGATGGTCGTTATTGGGTTCAGCTGCGATGCTTCAACTTGGCTAGTGTTTGATTTGAGGAGCGTCTTGTGTCTAGTTGCCCTGCATGAAGTTTTGATTTGGGCCGTGAGCATAAAGACCACATGGTATAGTCCCTTCTTCCTTACTCACGCCAACCCTAAACCTTATGTAAGACATTCCCTGGTTCTCTACTAACGCCTAGAAGCCCTTGCAGCTCTGCATCCATCACGCTAGTCGTTGTGCCCCTCCTCGTAGCGATGCACATTCTGAAGACGAAAGCCCAGGGTTTGAATTCATAGGACCCTTAACTCATGAAGAGAGGCTTGGCAATGAGCGATTTCATTGCGAGCAAGGTTCTACACCCTAAACCCCAAACTCCTGGAATTCTCAAGTTTCCTGTTTGAGCCTTGAAAGGCTTACTTCCTAATCCCTGTCCCAATAAATGCTGATGTTGGCCCCTAAAGTCTATGAACGTGACCTTGCCCAGGACATTTCGAAATCTAGGCTGTGTTTGATTAACTCCTTGGTGTCTGGGTTCAAGACATACCCAAGTCAGCACCAGAGCCTCAAGGGTTGAGGTTTAAGTTCTCAGACGTCTAGGTTCGGGACATTTTTCTACTTCATGCTCCTTGGCAATGCAAGCATCGATTTGAGTCAGTAACTTGCGGGTGCACAAGGTAAAGCACAGGATTTTGTATTCCTATAGAGCTCCGCCAGCTGCAATAGTACCTATTCCGGACGCATATGAGCCATGGTCTAAACTCCGAGTATCCCTTTTATTACTCCTATAGCCCTATATACTCCCCTACATACCACCGCCTTTACGGAGTTTAGACTGGGGCTCATATGTATTCACCCAAGCCGGCTCCTTTTACGCACAAGTAAGTTGGCAAGGCCAGCTCTGTTGTGAGCGCCTTGTGCAAGAAGGTAAGCCGGTGTCCCCGGCTTAGGGGACTCGCACAGTTTCATGGTTAGGGTTGTGTGTCCAGATTCATAAACTTAACCTGCTAGAAGAAAACAATCAACAAGGCAATCTGATGGAGAACCCTAAACCCTTGAAAATCATCGGCGGCACACGCGTTTGAAGAAACATGCCGTCCTCATAGTAGGAACACAGCACCGGGAAGGGGACCCAACATTTTTGAGAAAGCATCAGTCTCCTTCTTCCTTGAACAGGACAGCGCACAGAGCCCAAAAAAGCGTAGTTCAGGAACTGGCCAGGAATCATACGGGAGTTTCCCAAAATTAGGGGTACCTTTTTGAGGGGCCCAATAGTAAAGACATAAGGAGTATCGTATTTTGTGGCTTTTATTTGGGTCCCCATATTTTGGGCAACTCCCACATCAAGATGACCACGCAGCATGCAACACTACATTTTGCTGTAGACGAGTACTTAGAAGAGGAAGGCCATGAAAAAGGAGGTTTGGAGCTATGCTCGTTCCAGGGGCACAGACTGAGCGGTCTGTATTCATGATGTACATGAGCTTTTGTCTAAACTCCCTAAAGGGGGTTATATAGGGGTGTATTAAAGGGCTTATTAAGGGGGATACGAGGAGTTTAGACCATATCTCATTTAGTCGTTTTAAGAAACAACCACATCTCGTTGTACAGCTTCCCTGGCCTCAGTTTCAAGAGTTTTCTCACAGTGAATCTTCTGCTGAGAGTTCAGAGCGAACGTCATGGGGAGGGCATCAGTGGGTCATTGGCGAATACCATTCAATGGGCACCATGAATACAACAAACACTGCCTCAGCCGAGGCTAGCTTTGGGACGGCAGGCTTAGGGTCAGATGGAATGATATCTAGGGTTACGGGGTTGGGGGTTTAGGGGATTACGGTTCAAAGGTAGGGTTGTTGGGGTTAGGGGTTTACGGGTTACGGTTCGCCGGTTGGTTTCTTGGGGTTTGGGGGCTAGGATTGGGGTGGGTGCTTGAACGTTCACGCAGCAGCCTGCCTGCTCAAAACCCCTGTATCAAGATGGCTTGCCCTGAGGCACTAGACATTCCATGTACTGAAATAGCGACGGTCAAGGCTCCTGAATTCTCTCTTAGCCAATAGAAGAACTTAAACCTTTTGGGCTTCCTTTTTGGGTCATGCTAAAGTTTAAACTTTTTTAGCCCTGGTTAGTTGGGAAGAGCGATTACTTGCTTGGGATGAATCTTGCTGTTTTGGGGAAGACGAGCCTGAGGCGAAGGTGGTGGCCCCGAGCCCAAAAACATGTTTAGGGTTTAGGGTTTGGGGAATTTTTAGCTTTTAGGGTTTGCCCGCACCTTCAAGTGTTTGGGGCTCTAAGCCTGGAACTTAAGCAAAAGACCTTCACACCCAAAGCTCTTTCATTTTTAGCTGGGCTTCAGACTTCAGAAAGTCCAAACCCTATAGTCCTCGTGAAGTAGATCAGATAGAATAATATGGGGTATATGGGGATCTTAGTTTAATATACCCAAAGCCATATTCTATCTACTTTAGGGGGACTACAAACCCTAATCTCTAGGGCTCGGCTCCCTCAGCCATGTGTCTGGCATTCTGGGCTCGGTTCTGCTTGCCTGCTGCCGTCCTGGGTAAGCTCCAGAGTCTTGCCTCATTCTTTCAAACGGAAATGGGATTACTTTTTGTAGAGATACAGGTTTAGGGCTTCATTACAGAGTGGAACTTAAAATGGGAACCACTGCATTCCTGGGGATTAGAAAGGGCTTACTATGGGGATCCTTTTCTCCATACTGTTCCAGGTTCAGGGGGGAAGAGGGATTTAGTTTGCACATAGATCTGAAAGTTCAAGGTTCCAGCGGATTGCGGCTTATGGCGAATATGGGCTTATGGTCTAGGGTTGTCTCTTTGTTTTCTGGAGTTTAGGGTTTAGAGTTCTCTCTGTGACCTGCCTGTTATAAGCTTAGACGTCCTTCTGGGATTGTGTTTGAGCAGCTCTTTTGCGTGGCATGCAGAGTGAAGCTCGTTTGCTTGCTGAGCTAATCGCTCTTATGCGGGCCTCAGCTCCAAACAATGGTTGCTGGTTTGAGGGTCCGCCGGTACATGGCTGAGTTCGCAGGATGTTTTAGCATCAAATGTTGCCGTTGCACCCATATAGTGACGCACATGAAGGACGCCTTTCACTATTGGAGGGCTTAACACAGATAATGGCTAGCGGGTTAGCATTGCCCTGTTTTGTGTGCAGACAATGTTGTCCATGCCGCCATGTACTCATCATGATCTTGAGCGGGTTGTGTTTCCGCTGCTACTTCGTTTGTATCTCAAGGTTGTATTTTGCAGAGTTATCATCGTCATTGTTACGTCTCAGTGTCGATGTGCTCGCAATGTGGAGGGTTTGGATTCAGATCGAGGAAAGGAACTGCGGTTTCGATGACTCCAAACCACACATCAGAACCCTCTACGCATCAAACGGGCATAGTAAGGTCCTCTTCAAAATAGTCATACTTGGTGGGTAAGCCTGGACCTCAAGAACTGAACGAGTGCACACGTGATATTTATCAACAAGGTTGCCTCCTTACTGGGAACGCCGAAGCCAGAATTCCGAATGCTTTAGCGTGCAGAAGGGAACCACCTTGGCGCAAGCAGTACCCTTATCGGGCCGTTTAGGGTTTAGGGGGCACGGTAAGATTTCAAAATTCCACCAGTTGTAGAGTTTAATTGCGTCATGGTGCAGGCTTGTTGGTCTTCAGTAGGGATACCGAGGGATGCAATCCCAGCAGTAATGTAGCGGCTGTTGGTAGCTTCCTTTTTTCTTTTTCTTTGCTATTATCATTACATTCATTCGTTGCCTAGCAACAAACAGCAAGCAGAGGGGCCACATCAGCCGATCTTCTGCCAGCGCCTTTCAGAAACCCAAACGCTCCTCCGGCTTTCCGTGGAAAAACGCGGTCACGGTGACATCCTCTCACGAACTTCTTCAATACTCTCTGTCTGTCTGTCTCTCTCTCTCTCTCTCTTCAACCCTCAGCCCTAGAACTGGTCAGTTCGATATCATTCTGTACATGAGCTATAGTATAGGGGAGTTTATATGGGAGTATTATGGAGCTTATTAAGGGGAATACTAGGAGATCACACAATGGTTCACATTCCTTTTAGCCCGCATGCATGTTGGAAGTTGGAACAGAGCGCCCAACTTTCGAAGATGCCGGAAAAAGCCAGGTAGCTGGGAGAATAGCAAGCCCTTCAATACACTGAAACCTTTCCCACTTCCTGCAGTACTGTAGTCCCCCTTAGGTAGATAGAAGATGTGGGAAATGGGGATCTTATTACAATATACCCAAAGCCATGCTCTATCTACTTAAAGGGGGACTATAAGTTGCTGTAACTTAGGAGTGTCGCGGTCCTACCACATGGAGACTTTGCCTTCGACCCGGACCTCGTGAACCGGACAGGCACCACGGACCTCAACAGCTACCTCTTTCCTTGCTTTACTTGGTTTAGGGGTTTAGGGTTTAGGGTTTAGGGAGTGGGCCGGGTAGTGAGACATTAGAATCCTATCCTGGTGCCCTCGTAGTCCCTTACATGAATACCCCATCCTCCATACCCCATCCTCCCCCCTAATATCAAATACTCCCAATATCTTGTAATATACCGCTTTGGATAGTATTTAATATTAGGCGGGTGGGGGAGGGTTTAACATTATGGGGAGGGGATTACAGAGGCACCTCAGCTGCTCTGTGAGTGCGAGTGTCTCAAAGAAATCCTTGGACCGCTCCTGAATACAACTCCTACCCTCCCCTGAGAACAGCTACTTATGTACTTATATGATAGTTTCCCTAAATAGGGGACCCCAATATAGACCCCAAATACTAGAGTCCTTAGTATGGAGCCCCTAGATGGGCACCCCTAATTTTGGGAAACCCCCATATATTTGAAGAGGCCCAAGTCCCAATCGTTGTTGGAAGGGAATGGAGGGAGGACACCTATAGAGCGCTACAGCCAGCAGAGTAGTTTCCGTTTTCTGTTTCATTCCCTAGAGTTTTCCAAATATGTGTCCATTCTTTCCCTCCATACTAACAAACAGCAAGCAAACCCACATCCCTGAGTCCCTATATATACCTAAAGGCCCCAGGTTCCTTTTCATCTTGCCCACACCTTCCCATCTGATTCTCCACCATCTTAAGTAATAGGCCGCTAGACTCTCGACCCGCGCCCTACGTACACAGGCCTCCACACTGCCGCAAAAACCCTAAACCTTAAACCGTAAACCCTAACCCTAAGCCCTAAACCCTAATTTTCTCCTAAGAAATCCCAGGTGGCTCCGTGGAGCTCCATGCAGCGGCCACTAATCTGGGCCGGATTATTTCCAATGCCGAGCCAGAAGCTGTGGTGATGAGAAGTGGGTGTAGGGTTTAGATTGTAGGGTTTAGGGTACGGAGTTAAACCACCCTGAACTGAACGCCAAAGAGACCCTCAACCCTGAACAACCCTGCACACAAACCCAGCCAGAAACTACCCCCACACCAAACAAATACACACCCTTACGGGAAAGGACTAGGGTGACCCCCTGGGTTAAGTGGGGAACCCTCGACCCTCTAAGCACTCAAAACTTTTTAGAAACCCTTGAGCCATGCATGCAGGCGAAGTTGGTACACTTCTCGATTTGAAGCGTGTCTAAGTCCTTGACCTGGGCGCAGGGGCCATGCTAATCTTCTCTGATTTATGTGTGTCATCCTTGTGCAGAGGCTGTGCTTGCTTCGCACTCCCCCTGCTGGAATTCCAGCACTTCAGAAGCATGCCCAAATGAAAAGCGGGACAAAAGCTCTCGTCCTTGATGAGCGACCCTTTGGAGGAAAACTTTTGGGGTACCTAG
>CAJNIZ010000753.1:0-23295 GCA_905231905.1 Symbiodinium pilosum | reverse complement strand
ATATATATATATATAGCCTTGTAAACCACCCTTTCAAACAGTACACTCAAGCCAGACACCAATGAACAATCCCGATGCATGGACCGAATGCCCACTTGGATGTTAAGGCTTCAGGTTCAGGGTACCTACAATTGACGGTGGATGACACGTTGTCACCCACTGGTGGGGCCACTGGTGGGCCCACTGGCATGCTCATCTGTGCGGTTTGCAAGCGTTCCGAAAGGTATTATTAGCACTGTTCCAGCGGATTGTTTTCAACACCCTGATGGCCCACAATGACTCGTACTTTGAGATATGGGAGGTGCTCAAAAGAGGAGCTCCTTAGCGGCGCAAGGGGGGAAAAAGAGATTACAAGAGAATTGTGAAGGCAATTATTTTTTAATTAAAACTGAATGAATAAATTTTGAACAATAAAATCCATACTGGCGCTGGTTAAGACCCACTCAACGATTAAGGTTCATATGGCAATGAGCTCAACTTGCGAACCCTTCGACCACTTACGTAACAGCGAACATGTAACAGCGAACATACGTGATTTTTGATACCAACTGTGAAGCCTCATTGCTCCTCAACAGCAAACCCTGAAACCTGCAATGTCCAAAACCTTAGGCTATGTCAGCACCAATGCGAAAGACATCACCAAAACAAACACAAAACATGTCAAATGGATTTCAGCGGCAGTGTCACCAGAGCCCTGGCAGCCTTCTCTGGGCGACACTTGACCCAAAACGCCCGGGCTGAAGCCGGAAACAGGATCTAGGGTTTAGGGTTCAGCCTTCGGCTCTGTGCTACCAAGATATGACACTGTTAACAGCCACGAAAAAACTCTAAGAACAAATCTCTACGACAAAAGCTCAAGAATCTTGGGGCCTCCTGAACCCCCAAACCCCGAACTCTGCAGATTCCCTTGTCCATCCTGTCTGGCCTCATCGTTCTAGGGGGGTCTGGTGTCAGGGCAAATCAGATGGAAATGCAGCTACAATGTGTTAATAGCTCTTGCTTAACTGGACAAAGGACTTGAACCACGGTTTACTTTCGGGCTTAGGATTCACAAAGTATATGACAACAACACACGGCTTACAAAGGACAACATTGGTGATGGCTCAGCCTTCAAGATTCTGGGGTGAGTAGATTTGGGGACCCTACAAAAATCAAATTTCGGCTCCGTAGGGATATCATATTATAGATAAAGAAAATCCTAAGCCCTGCACCCGAAGCCTGAATTCAAGCCGGACATCACCGACCACGTCTCTGTCGGGAGGCTTCCTCAGCAATCCGGGACTTGGCACATTCAGTTATGAGGGATGTGGGACCCAATGATGGAAAAACAAATGAAAATAAAATGGACAATTGGAAGGAGACTGGAATCAAATAGTGATACTAAACGGATCCGTTGCCAAGGTTTACCGGGCGTGTATAAGCGTGTAGTGGATGGGGTGCACGAATGACGGCTTATGGTTTTTTGTGAGAGCATTAACGTTGAGAATAACTATTACTACTACTAACGATTTTGGAGCCTAGAGTTTAGAGCTGAAGCGACTCCCAGCTGAAAAGCTTAAGCCCATCAAAACCAAACTCCCAAAGCCCTGAAAAAAAACCTTCGAACCGGGAGAACACAGCCAAACCGGAGAGCCACGCCCATGAGGGGAGCTCAGCTGCTCACAGACAGGGCCCAGTAAAGCCCCATGACCTTAGCCCTAAACCCTAAAAATTACAACCTAAACCCTAACACCCTACACCCGGGCCCAAACGCCACGCAGCCCAGGCTCCGAAGGACAGAGCCAGAGCTTCGTCCACTTTCTTCGCTATCCTCAGGCAACCCAAAGAAGGCTTTCAATTTAGGTTTGGGGTCAGCATTCAAGGGACTAAATCTTCCAGATGTTTGCTGTACTTGGTTTAGGGATTAGGATTAGAACGGAAAATCAACGGCAAAATGAGATGGAAGCTGCGTTGATGTAGGGCTTTGTATGGATTGTAGTGTAGAGGCCTAAGCCATCACCATACGATTTTGGTTGCATGTTCTACTGTAGTTGCAGAAAGCTCTCCAAGCCCTGACCCCGCAAGCATCACGTTCCTACATCTTCAAGCTTATACTCAAAGCCCTTGAGAGAGAGGCCCGAAGCATAGGTTTAAAACCACTTTAAATCTAAGGAACCCTAGCAAAAACCATGATGTAAGCTAGTTCTGAGGCTTGGAAGTAACAGAAATTGCGAGCTACTTGTCAGGGAACTTCCAGTAAAGATTATCTCGGAGCTTTAGCATCTCTAGGAACCTCCCAGGTATGTAGAGTAGTGTGTATATAAGCACTATAGATGGGGTAAATAAGCCCTAAACCCTTAAACCCTCCAAGGGGTCCCAACCATCCTTGAGACTGAGGTTACGACACATCGAGGAGGGCTTTGGGCACCAAAACGGTCGCGTTGCCTCACAGTTTAGGGTTTCGGTTTAGGGTCTAGGGGGTCTAGGGCGATTCCCTGGGTTTATAGGAACCTTGGCAGAGTATACTAGTTCATCAATGCGGCTACGGTTTAGGGTTTACGGTTTGAGGTTTAGGGCTTAGGGCTTGGAACCCTTTAGTAGGTATGACCTTCAGGGTACAGCCCACGAACCCTCGACACGAGGGCTGCTCGGGATCTCAGCAGGTTGGAAACTTGAGGTGCGCGGTTTAGGGTTCAGAGTTCAAGGCTTAGGGTTTGATGTTCGAAGAACTGTCCAAGAACACTCCTCCAAAGATTTGGAACATCCTCCAAACTCGTCTGAAGATGAATTTCGAGGCAGCAAAGGGAATGGGTGAATTTTAATCCTACACCCTAATTGAAGCTCTAGATCCTGAACCCAAACTAAACCCCTAAATCCTAGTTGAACCCTTAAGCCTTAAAACCCAAGCCCCCCCAGCACCTTCACCATCCAACACCGCGCCCTTGTCCATGTTCGAGACATTGAGGACTGCCACAGTAATGTTGACCTGAGTTTAGGGTTTCTCGGTCCAAGGTTTTAGCTGTTGGGCTTTACTGTAAGTTCCCAAGTCCGAGTATTGTGAGAACAATAATAAATTCAAATATCTTTACCTTGCAACCCTTACATGACGATGATATCATATGCCCCGAAACCCTATTCAAATCCTTGAGGCATTGTGCAATCATATTCGCGCGCATATGAATTTGATGCCCTGGGTGGCTGGCGTGGGGTCATGCATGCCACAGAAAGTAGTTTGGCAAATGCTATGAGGGGGTTTCCCTGAATAAGGGATCCCAAAAAGGGACTCCCAAGAAAGGGCTACCAATTTCAGAAACCCCCATATGGGTAACGTTCTAAGCACCACTCTCTAGATGCCCTGCCTCGCGTCTGCTGTGCGAATGTCGGACTGGGGTTCAAAATTTAGGGCTCGAACCTAATCACCAACCCCACTGACTAGGAAACAACAACTCCTCAACCTCTCAACCAGAACCTGTCAAATTGACTACAAAACGCCTCCATGCGGATCCCAAATTCCAACCTGTACAAGCACTGATACTATATAATTTGTTTTGCTCTTACACTACCAGATCACTCGTCCTCCAGTAGATTCTTCACCTTGGACCTAAGACCCTTTTTCTGGATGTATTACCGAGCGGCACCTGCAACCTGCTTGGTTCTGCGAACAATAGATACGTTGGGGGCCAGCAAGTCCTTCAATTCCGCAATCCTGGAAACAGCTTCAGGGTTTGGCTTTCCGGGTTTAGCAGTTAGGTTTCAGGCTGAAGCATTAAGTTTCAGGGTTCGTGGGGTTTTGTGTTCAGGGTATCAAGGTTTTCAAGGTTTTGGGTTTGGGGATTCCAGTGGCAAGTTGTGACAGTGTTGAAATTGGCAATCATCCAATTCCTAACTCTTGCCATGGCGTGCGGGGTGGCACACCCTTGCCAAATACTAGCTGAGAACGCGAGAATTCCAAAAAAAATACGTCCAACCCATTCCGACCCACAACAGCAAGATTGAAAACTCTTTGAATCCGAGCCCAAAGCGAAAACCCCTCAGCCCTCAGCCCAACATCCACCCCAAAAGCCATCGTATCAACGTGCAGTTCCAAAAAGTGTGGGCTCTTTTTCGGGAACCCCATAACAAGGATCATTTACTGGATCACCTTTGTTATGGAAGTTACCAAATGAACTCCGCATCCAAGCTGCGCTTCAGTTGTTTTGTTCCGGCTCTCTTCTTCGAATTTTTTGATGGCCTCCCGGCGTTGGATTCTACAGTCACGTTTTCGGGTTTAAGGTTCAGGGGTTGTGCTGAAGCAGATTCTCAGCATGCGAGTTTGCAAGGTGGGTTAACGCTAAGACATTGTCAAAGTTGACAATTGCGCGATCACAGTTCCCTAACCCAATGGTCACGGGTTCCGCTACTACCCCTGCGTTCCCCCCTTTCCTACCATCAGATATCCTTATATAGCTTTATACAAGGGGAAACCTAAGGGGTAGCATGGGGGGTTAGTAAGGGAGCACATGACATGATCATTCAGGGCGCGAAAAACACCTCAGCTTGCGTTCCCACCAAGTTGGGGTTTCTCACAATGGCCCACAAGGACCCGACAAACATAATGCGGTTACACGAGCTTGCTATCAACAGATATTCACAATTTTGACCCGGGGTTTGCATGCGGATTTATTTCTTGCGGCCTCTACGTATGCTGCAGACGCCGTAAACCTTGGGTCTCCCGGCGTTCAAGTTCTAAACAACACCAGGCCATTGTCATTTTTCGCGTGGCATAGAACATGGGAAGTGCAAACTGGATCAACTGCGTGTCTCAAACTGTGGCAATACTACAATGGTACCCCCCCTAGTCTGTCTACCTTGCTGGATGGTCTCAACAGGCACCAACTGTGGCAGCAGCATTGTTGTATCACCCTCCAGCCAAGAGCTGCAGCCTCTTTTCTGATGTAGCTTTCCTACCGTGAAGCTTTTGAAAATGGAGCACGAATGAAAACTGTTTTGTAGCACAAGCTGAATATGTTGCTCAAACCTGAAGAGTACGAAGCCGATGCAAGCCTCTTGAATGTCTTTTCCCATGTGGTTGGTTGTCTTCCCCAAACTGCTTGCTCCAAAGCTGCTGCAATGGTGAAGTACTTCCGGCATGTTCCACTTTGGATTTACCATGCTTGCACAACTATTTGGAAATGGTGAACGTCTTGCTGCGAATGCAGAGTGCTTCAACCCACTTCCACTCCGCAATCTCCAGAAGTAGCGAGCGTGGCCACAAGGGGACATTGCGACCACATGTTGCACTGGGGGTTCAGGAATAAGATGGCTCCAATGTGGACAATCGGCTTGCAGCATGAAACTTTCGCGATACCGAAAACAAAATCGGACTTAAGCTGGAGGCAGCTTGTGCAGTAAACACAGGCAAGGCATTTTTGAAGTTGCAAAGGCAAACTTTATCTTCTACGGCTGAGAGGCCTTAGCTGTCAATGCATGTGGGAAACAAATCTTGCGCGAAGCAACGACAGGTTATCCTTGGCATCTGCATTTGTTCCAGACCATCTCGCATCCTACGAATGCAACAAAATGCCCTGAGCCTGAACGTACAGATAGATTGGAAAGTCTGCAACAGGTGTTGGGCCGTGCGCGACCTCCAGGCAGACCTGCGCAGCCCTGGAAGCACGCACACATCTTCACATGAAGACAACAACAACACTTGAGCGAATGCGTGAAAATTCAACGGGGCGTATAGCCTCCCATTGGCCAGGGTTGGGGCCTAATTTTGCGCGCGAAGAGGGCTGGGGCTACTCAAACCCCTTTTGTGAGCTGGCAAGCTGGCACGTCCAGTTAATGCGGTGTTATCGGGGGTGTCATGCATCTACGCAGGAAACCTTAAACCATACCGTAACTGAATGTAGTGTGGGTGGCTGGTGGGTTTACAAACAACGCAAGCGCACGACCAGGGGTGCTTCACGCCCAAGCGCGCAACCTCGCATGCACACCCTAAGCCCTGAATCCTAGACCCTCAGCCTTGAAACCTAAATCCTAAACAAACCTGAAACCTGAAACTCTTCAGCTCAGCCATTCGACTCTGAGCCATCCAATTAGGCACATAGGTTGTTCTTCAGAACCCTGCTTAGAAAATTGCTCCTGCGCCTATACTACAAAAAGGGGGCCTACACACAAGACAGTGTAAAGTGCTAAGACTATAGTAAAGGTCTGTCAAGACACAAAAACAAGAACTCGTGGCGGCCGTACGCAATGAAAACTTCGAGCCGCTTATATTTAGGGTTCCTGCCGTTTGATACGCCAGCTGAACCCAAGAGACAGAAAAAATTGCTCATAGAACAACCCAGAGCAAAACCCACTCCTCCACTTTTCGGTTCTTGGCGGCTAGAAAAAGCAGAAAAATCAATGCAACCTGTTTGAGGGACTTGTAATTTTGACTTTGAGCCCTAAACAGTAAACCCTGAACACCAAACCCTAAACCCTAGGGTCCTATAACTCGATTTAGATCAGAATCTCCCAGCAGGGAACCCCACCTTTAGCTGTATCTGAACCCTCAGGCCTCAGCTGCCTCCGCTTTCTGTTCAGCCTGTCATGCGTGGTAGCATGGGAGGTGTAGGTTTCAAGATGTAGGGCTTTGGGTTTCGGATGCGAGGTCTAAGCTCTAAGATGTAGTGTTTGGGATGCATGGTAGGGTAGAGGGTTGAAGATGTAGGATTTAGGATGTACTGTAACTTCGCTGCAACCCTGGTAGAAATTGTAATTTCAGCTAGTTCCTTGTATGGACAACAGAAGTTCAAAACCAGGTTCACCGGAGGGAGTTTCCAGTGCACGCCTACAAGCGGAGGTTTAGGTTTTAGGTTTTGAAAGAATTCAGGCTTCAGGACAACCAACACTGCTCAAAAAGCAGCAAACCGACCAACCCCCATCTGCTTTCCCCTGAATACAACGTGCATGGGAGGGAGTACAGTAGCAACCTCAACCCTAATAAACCCCCTAAACCAAAAAGTCTGCATCGAGAAGGACAGCCTTAGCTTCATGCACCTGAGTAGAATTTTTGCGGCTGAACCAAGCTAGATTGTATTCCTCTTACAAAAAAAAGGAGATCATCCTCTTGTTCTATTTTGGTGACTTAAGAACCCTCTTTAAGACCACTATCCACCTGTTGGTTGTCTGCAGCTTCCTTTACGACTAGGATCAACGGAAGCGATTGCATCACACGCTTCAGGACACTCACAATTTACATTACAGCCTAAAGCATGCTACACCCAGATTCACTGTAATTATGAACCACAAACAGCTGTAGAGATCACCCAAATAACAGCCACTACGTACCCAAACATGGTTGTAATTGGGGTATGACCACAAATATAACGGGGTTACAATTACTTGCACCCTAAGCCCTAGACTTCCCTAAACCCTAAGCCCTATGCCTGCCGCTTGTCCCCGGTCTGAGGCACGATGGGAACAGGAGTTTCAGTTGTTGACGTCGTGGTGTCCAGCGCCTGCATCGGCACAAGAGGAAATTGGTGGTCTCACAGCTCAGGGTCCTGCTGTTTAGGGTTTCACAAGGTTTCGGGGTCTGGGGCAGGTGCCTAACAAGGAAAAATCAAATGGAAAAGCAGATGGAAAAAAAAATATCCTAAACCATAATTACACATAGGAATCTAGGACCGCAATAGTGGTAACTTTTCATGACCTTGCAGCAGCCTGAAAGGCCGAAGAATGAGAGGAAATCCTTAGGCGAAGGGAGCATTCTTTGCCCTGCCAATGCAAGTGCAACCTTCAAGCAAATTCTTCACCCGAAGCCCTAAACCCTTCATGGTTTCCCTACAACACACCCCGGTTCTCCTGTTTAGGGGCAATTAAGAATCATCAAGGCAGGGGGGGGTAGTAAAGGAACCCAGGGAAATCAGTCGACATAAAATCCGAAACTCGAGCCTTTCTCCGGGAGTCAGGGTCGAGACTGCCCAGGGTTTAGGATTTAGGGTTCAGGGGCCCCACCCACTAATAGTGACCACAAAGGATATAGCCGGTAAGGTTGAGGTCTTATACGATTCCATGATACTCTTACTGGGTGGGGGGCTAACACAATCCGGAATCCTCAACCCCAAACCACATATTGAATGCAGCAATGTATTTGAACAATGTCCCCTCCGAGGCCTGATAACTGGCCTGATGACAGTTTAAGGCCCAAGTCTGAACCAGAAACCACAGAAGCCACGTAACACGGTTACAGAAGCCACTTAACACGGCTTAGGGTTTGGGCTTTAGGTTTCAGCCTTTAAGGTAAAGGGTATAGGGTAAAGCTGTCAGGGTTTGGGACATTTTTCTACACTGCAGTTTGCTGACGACTGTAGGATCTGACAAGCTCCTGAACCCACATGGGAAACGCACGCATGAGTATCTTATGATATTCTTCCTGGACTGTAACCAACAGGAGGATGTAATCCTGCGCTATGTTGGAGTCTAGGGAATCCGCAAGTAAGATACTGCTCACATGAGCTGCAGATAGCCTTGTCTAGCACCCTAAACCCCAAACCCTGCAAACCCCAAAGACACTTTTTAAGCACCAGTCAAATAACCCACCTCTGTGGTCCTCTCAGCTGAGGATGCCTGGGAAGACCAAGGGCTTAGGCGTAAAGCTTAGAATTTGGGTTTTGAGGTTAAGGGTTTGACGTTTTAAGATTAGAGGCTTGGGGTTTTAAGGTTTAGGGTTTCAGGTTGAGGGATTAAGGTTCGCGCCCAATTATGACGGTGTAAGATTTAAGTTTCAGGGATTGGGGTTAAAGACTTAACGGTTCCTTTGAAACTGAGGGCCGCGGGTCAGAATTACTTTTTGGGGGTAGGTTAGAGTTTGGGGTGTAGGGTACAGGAGATTCGCGGCACTTAAAACCTGCTTATGGTTGCACTCATAGCCCAACTGCAGGCCACCTTAAACACCCTAGTAGGGCTGTAACGGGGTTATACCCACATGTAAACTTGGGCTGTAATCTACACTGAACCTTTTAACTCCTAGGGCCTGTGCCGCGCTAAACTCGCAATCCTAAATCTAAGACCCTAAACCCTACATTCCTCAGCCAGTATTAATTGGGAAAGAACATGTCCGATTCACGAATCTGAGATCTACCCAATCTCTGGGGACAAGCTTCACCGAGCATTGAATGAAAATTCCAGCTGTGTTTGGCTGACTCAGGATGAATTGTGCTCTTTTTGGTTGTTGAACCGAGCCATCCCCTCCCCCTGATATTACAGAAGCCATCACCAGAAGTGGTGTAAGTACTCCCAATACATTATGGCATACCCAGGACAGTAGGGAGCAGGGTGGGTTTTAATCGTCGGGAGAGGGTGCTAGATTACGAACAAGAACGGGAGCTGCTGCATTTATGCAGAATACCAAAGAAGTGTCATAGCTTCCATCCAGAAAAATACGGGGTCGCCAGTATAGACCCCAAGATACAATCATCTCATTATTGGGTCTCCCAAAAACGTACGCCTAATTTCTACAAACCCGAAACCCTTTGTACCTCCTGCATACCCCTAAATACTCGCACCCCGTACATTCTAGAACAGTTCGGGGGACCGTTGTAGGCGCGGTCGTAACTGCTGTTGTAACTGTTGTAGGCGTGGTCGTGGGGATGAGATCAGCAGACGTGGAAGAAGTAGTCGAAGTCCCGGAGCCTGAATTGCCCAGAGAGCCCAAAACACCGGGGTTTTCGGGCTCATAGGGTTTAGGTTGAAATCATACTCCTGAAATGCAGCAAGTTCCAATAGGAACTAAAACAGGAGTCAACAACTAAGGAGATGACCCTAGAGTCTACTACGACTAGGATTCCAAGTACAGCTTAGATGCATCAACAGTTTCAAGAGTGCACCATACCAGTACCGAGCCTACTCAAAGGGATCCCACGTGTTGAGCGGATTCAAATTGTTCTTTTGAGGGTCAAGGGCTTGGGGCGAAGGATTCAAATTGATGCCAAGCCTTTACAAGCCTACTGCTGATTTTTCGCTGGGAAACCCCATGGCGCTCCAAACAAATTGGCAGATCTTATCTCTCCTTCTCTGAGCACATCAAACACTTCCCGGACCCCTGAAAAATCTGGAAAACAGATCCGCAAAACAAACCCATAGCAGAATTACCCATATCATTCTAGCGGATCCCATTCTTGGATGGGCTGAAGGTTTAGAGCTTTGGATTTGGGTACCTTCTGCCCCCAAGCAGCTCGTCTGGAAGATGGGGAGCATAGCGCCAGAATAATTTTCACCTGCCTGCGGCTCTGGGCTTTTGGCATTCAGGGTTTAGTGCTCTCAATTTAAAATCTTAGGGCTTAGGGTCTAGAACTTAAATTTGAAGGGTACTCAGAATTTATTTGAGGCTTAGGGTATGGGGGTTTGGATTTTGGTTGCCCCCATAATGGGGAAGCAAATTGCAGATCAAAAAATCTGTGGAATTACATCCGCGGCATTTTGGTTATCCCAGCCTCAAAATGAGGAACCCTGTCGCTATCATGTGACTCGTACAGAAAGGTGCTTACTGCCCTCAAGAGTTAGAGCTTGGATGTCAGCTGGGTCGAGCAATGAGAAGATGATTCACTCGGCCTTCAGAAACCAGGACACGATGCATCAGGCTAGCAAGGTCCTTGTGAAAGACCCACCATTGGGAATACACTGCCTTAAAGTGGGATCCTAAGCAAAACGGCAAGCGACTTGATGGCCATTTTGGGGACAGGTGTCTTGAACGACTACCACACGCCTCTAAAACTCTTGCGCGCCATGGACAAAAAAATGCAACCAACAATTCAAAAACCTCTACTACACCCTTAACCCAAGCCCTAAACCCTAGCTCCATGAACACCTGATGCGGCGATTTGAGCTGAAACAGCATGTAGGCATGCTTGCCAGAGCCCCGTGTGTTTCAACAAAAGTAGAGTGGGGGTGCTAATTAAGACCTTAATACATGACAGTCCTTACTCTAAACAACCTTGGAAGGGGGCCTCTAATTTTGGGAAAGCCCCAGCCACGCGGTTCAGGGCTTGGGGTTAGGGTTTTCATTCCAAACCTTGGGCAACACCTGGCCGTCCCGAACCCCATCCTCACAGAAAGCAACTCCAATCCCAAACTTAACAGCCAACACCAAGAACGACAAGCCCCATGCTACGTCCCTCTGACACTCTGATTTGCAGCTATGACTTCAAGACCTGACATCTACCCTCAACCTCAATCCTTCACATGAAGTCCTAAACCCTAACGCCCTAACCCAAAGCACAGCTCGAGATGGTTGGGTTGACCCAAGGATCCTGCACCCATGTTTTCACCTGAGCCTCCAATGTGGAAAGTTGCGCAAATGAGGGTCGCTGTTTGGGTACCCTACGTATTATAGGCCGCAATATGCAACGGGACCAAGAAGAAGACAATTTTGACAACACTTCTCGAGTCCAAAAGGAAACAAGTTGGCCCATTCAGTCAGCTTGGCCGCACCTTGTAGGGTACAATGGCGAAGCCCAGAAAATCCTGGGATTGTACAGGGGTTATATTGGGATAATGGAAAATAAAATGGAAGCAACTATAATGGCAGTTATATAGTGGTTATAGAGGGTACAATGGCAAACCCCAGCATAGCCTGTAGACTTGCCAATCCTACGGCGGTCTCTCAAAATGAACCCTGCATAATCCTTGAGGGAGTCTCATTCAACAAAATTACCTACAGCAGACTTTCCAGTAGATACTGAAATCCGAGAGACCTCTTCTGGGCTACCAGAGGCCAGATAATCTAGGGCAAATTCTACGGCAGATTTCTGTCATGACCCACATATCTGCTAGTGTTCAGGGTTTGGGGTTTAGTCTTCAGGGTCTGATTCTAAGGGTCCCTAAGGACCCTACATTTTGCAGAAACCCGAACCTAGGTCTCTGCAAATGGCAGGCCTAAAACAAACATGGAGCAAGAAAAGGGCGTTATAGGGGTAGGGCCGGGTAGGGCTCCTTTGCAAACTACTTTCATCATCAAGGAGCACTTGCAGCGACCTTGCTTTCATGAATGAAAGTCTCCAGATCACAACGATGTGCAGGAGAAGAACCCCGAACCCCAAACTGTAAACTGCAAACCCTGAACTCTAAACCGTAGACCCCAAAACCCTAAACTCCAAACCCTAAACCCTGAACTCTAAACCCTATAGTCTAAGCACTCGGCTTTGAACATTACACCTGGTTCCAAGCGGGGATACAATGAAAACTGCAATTCCTATTCCTTGTCGGGTTCCAATATACTACAAAACAAGACATACTGGGGATTGGCGTTGAGGGTTCCTTTTTGGGTCTTAATATTTCCAATGATACCCCCTTGCAGCAACAATTCCAAGAGCAGGCACTAGGAGTCATCATAGCTCCTTAATCAGATCCTTTTAAGAACAGATACTGTGAGGGGAACGACCCATAATGCAAAAAATGTATTGTCAACCTTGGCCCAGCAAGCATAATGTAGGGGCCTAAATAATTGCCCCTTTGGTCTTTGAGACGCGCGGATTGGTATATGGATTCAGGGGGTTCAGGCCTGAGGGCTGTGTCAGTTCCGTGGCCTGTCCTAAAGCATGGTCGGATCCAGTAGAACGTAAAAAGCATGCCCAGCCAGAACGTGGTTTAGGGTTTAGGGCTTAGAAATTCCACTATTTGGGGCTTTGGGTTCAGAAACAGGGGTTGAGACTTCATAGTTTTGGGCATAAAAGTCAGGGCTGCAAAAAACTCAGTTGAAGGCCACTGCGTTTTCACAGCTCTGGAACCAAACCCCACAACACCTGCATGTTCAACGCCTCGAACCCGACACTACACTTCCCTTTCCTGTGGCAGAAGAAGCAATCAAACTTCTAGTTGACGTAACAAACCTGGTCGAAGCACGTGCTGAACCTCCGGACCCTATGCCTAGTTTCCAAACTCATGCCCAGGCATAATCTGCTCACCATATTCTGATAGTCGTTGCAACTATTCCAATTATTGCTCCTCTTATTCTTAGACAGCAGGTCCTCACCTTGTTCTGATCATGATTGCAATTGTTCCAATTTTTGCTTTGACTACTATTAGACACCCAGTCCTTGAACCTCGACTATTCAGTGGAGCTGCCTCGCTGACCACCACGCCCGTGAAGCTGTGGGAATACCAGGAGTCGTGGCAACCTGGTTGATGATACTCTGTCTGCCCTGGAACCTTCCAAAATGTGATCTTGTGTTCATGGGGTATCTAACTAACCCTAAACCTTAGACCCTAAACCCAACCCCAAACCAGTAAGAGACTTGTGAGGACTGGAGGTTCTTCCATTTCAGCTTGTGGCATGGGCAGCGGTTTGTCTGGAAACTGTTGGGGAAACTTGGGAATCTAAACCCTAAAGCCTGACGCCCGAACCCGAAAACCCTAAACTCTACAACCTCTAGACTTTAGGGGTTGGAGCACATGCTATAGGCTTCAGCTTTCCAGGTTTGCCCGAAGAGGGTCACACGGACGGAGCGCTCAATCCCAAATGATGTTGCACTCGTGGAAAATTAGGCTTTAGGGATTAAGCTACCTTCTTTCTTGATGGGTCAAGCCTGACCTAGGGGTTTGTTGGATCAATCAGAGGCTTTGTAGTGCCTCATACCATAAACCTGTTAGGCTTCATAAGGGAAGGATGTCGGTAGACTTTCGGGCTTCCACTTTTACCACCTCGTAATACCTCCTATGTATCCCTAGTGACCATGTCATGTTCATGTTATTTAAGCTGTCTATTAATGGTATCTTTTAAGATTTTTGAGGCCCAAACCCTAAACACTCTATCAGGTGCTTCTGGAGTCAGCTTGATCAATCCAAGGCTGCTCGTTTGGTGCGTTACAGACCTGCGGCACTTTCGCTACCTTTGGACCTAGGTAGGTACGTTGCAAACACGGCTCTGAGACTATAGGACATTACCTGCTTATAACTCAGTCTTTCCCTGCTTAGACTATTCAGATTGGCATCTGCTGGACTCAAGCCTTTAGTGGTTGTGATCCAGATTTAGGGTGGTAGCGAGCTGGTGTGCTTGAGTTTGTTCACCAAACTTTGTGCTTCAAATATCTATGCCCAGCTCGCTGTCACACACATTTTGTCTACTTCGAAGAATCGAATACACTGCTTCATGGTTGGGTGAGCATGAACATCAATTGGCTTCAGGAATCGATTTTCTTGGCAGCCCATATACGTAGCCGAACGGCATCATTCCATACAAAACCGTTGAATCAATTCAGGTTGGTGTTTTCTCACTCTTTCGGATGCACTCTGCGTTCTAAGCCTTGGAAGTATATAGCACTGGGGTCGGGCTAGAAAACGCACTGTGGGCACCATGCCAAGTTCTTCAGGATCTTACTAGCACGTAAGGAGGAGTGGGGAAGTGAATAAAGAGCCCTTAGTATGGGATCATATGAGAAACATCTTAGGAATCCACCCTCACACCCTCCCTTCAGCACCCCAAACCCTAAACCCTATACATCCGCTATATGTCCCCTATCTAACCTCCTTTGAATTTGAAGGGACGATATCCCCTATATCCCCCCTTGGAAAAATACTAGTAGTATTTCCGTGCTATTTTCCACTCTTCCTCAAGCACCAGTTAGCGCAGACAGGGAATGGCTGAACTCACCACTTCTCAGAAACACAATCTCGAGCCACATCACCATGTGTCCAAATCCCCTTTATCTGCTACTACCTTCCCAACTCTACATATGTTTGACGCTTTTTTGTATTTCGAGTTTAGGATTTAGGGTATATGTCGGACTTTTCTCTACCTAGTCCCAAAATTGTCTGCCAGTAATGACAAGCAGCATGTCAGTGGCTCTGTTGGCCAGCCCTGCCAGTAGCACCACAGGTCTTGGGTTTAGGGTTTGAGTGTCGGCATGAGGACACGGCGCAGAAACTGTACTCAGACCTCGTTTGCACTTGATTAGACTTCTGTGCGGGGCTGTCTGGCTCGTGTGAACTAGTGCTAATATCAGTCATTCCCGAGAAAGAAGCACAAGGGTAGACTCGACGCAAATGTATGCTGATCCTTCGCACGAAACCCCCATTTTTGTAAACTCAGATTCCATTTAGTGCTCCACGTTCCCTATATATTGGATTCTCCCTTACAGGGGCACTGCACGGATCCCGTATGCAATCCGCTAAAGGGCTCCATGCTACAACTCATAATCTCAAAATTCAGATCGACGGGTAAAAATCTACATTGGTTTACGTAGGGTTTTTAACTTACACTGCAGTCTTGGCCGAAAGAAACTACACTGGTCATGACAAACGCATCATACGAGCCGAAAATCTTAAAACTGGGCAAAACCCTGAACCCTGGATCCTAAAGATCGCACAAAAAAGTGAAGCGCCAACAACGACCAAGAGCACCCAAACGTTTAAACACAGGACATGAACCCTGCCGTTGCTATGAACCCTGAACCCTAACCGTAAATCCTTAACCCTTAACCCTTAACTACAACCATGGACCCTCAACATCGGGGTTGCGCCGGGACAATACACATCTCGGGATATCTCAGAATTCTGGGGATCCTGGAGAAGGGTTGCGAGTTTAGGATTTAGGGTTTAAAGTTAAGAGTTTAGGGTTTGGGATTTAGGGTAGGAAATATGAAAGGATATTTAGAGGATCTGGGCTTAGGGCTTCCCAAAACTGCGGTTCCTGCTTGTCAGTATCCTTATGCATTGGGAAGCATACAAAGGAGCCGCTGAGCCTCAACAAAAAAAAATCTGAGGCTGAGGCTCTGTGTCAAGGGTCACGGTTTAAGGTTTAGGGTTAAGGGTCAGTTGCTGAGAGCAAGGAGTTGGAGCATTTGCTTAAGACGGCTCATGCTACCCCTGTACCACCAATAATGCAGAACCAGGTGGAGAATGAAATGGAAAGTGGGTTTACACAAGTGTTTCTCGGGATTACGGAATTTCAGGACCTGAATAATGTAACTTCAAGCCTGGACCTTAATTCTTCAGGGAATCTAGGACCACCGTATTAGCAATTGTTTGGAAGGACCCACCACCCTGTAGGAAAAATAGAGATATATAATAGGACCCTAATTTAATCCCCATTATCCCTTACAGTCACTATTACTGGGTGCAGGGTCCACCTAAATTATCACCCCTAAACCTTAAGTAATTCAATAGGTTCCTACACTACGCAGGCCTACGCTGCCTACCTTGAGGTTGCCTGACATGTTGAGGGGGAGAGCAGACGTGAAGTCCAGACTCTGAAGCAGTCAAAGCAAAAAGATGAGAGACTTTAGGGTTCGGTCGAGTCATGTTTGGCAAGGGCAAGTGCATATGACTGTTCAGACATCCTCACCACAATCCCTGTTTCTGCATCATCAATACCCTTGCAGATTCTCCAGCATGCATACGTAAAGGCTCCTGGGACTTAGTAGCTACGTATACCTGGGCTTATAAGTTTGCTGTTGGGTGCTCACATCTTAGAAAGCCCGGGACCGCCTGGGCAGCTGTGGCGACAGAACCCAACTCCCTTACAGGTGCCCCACATTCATCGAGCAAGTGAACCTGATTCCAGCACGAAGGGCTAGGGCTTTAGGATTCAGGATTTAGGGTTTTGGCTGCAAGGTTTAGGGTTCAGGCAGCCAAAATAAACATCACAACTTGTGAACCCGAGTGCTCAACACTCCTCCAGAACTGCAGATGCATCAAAAAAATTGATGGGATAAGGCCACTTGTGGTACTTTTCAGCGTTTTGTACACAAGGTCGCACACTACTCGCTGTCTGCAGCCATAATTTGCAAAGTTCTGTACTTCGACCCATGCTGTCTCGCGTTCTGGAGACTAACACCAAAACCAAAACGGCCCCTGTAACAACTACAGCCATTTCAAAACAGAGCTATATGAATTCCCATGTTAGCTTGGGGCAGTGTGCTGCGCTTCTTCTGCATCCTTCAGTCTTTGCTGGTCCAACGTGCAGATGAAAAACCCATGCCATGCTTGAAGATAATGTGCACCCATGATTTATAAACTCCCTCCTTTAGGGCCTTAATATTAGGATTCCTATTATAATCCCTATTTATGATTGGGGTTTATTAATCTTGGGTCTGGGTTACCATCCCAAGGGCTTCCCGCATATGGATTTGTTGAACCCCACATGACACCCTAAAACCGAGTTGTCCCTAAATGAAACAAGCTGTCGCATAGAACACCTATGACTCCGCCCTAAGGGCCCTAAGCTTTTGGACACCCACATACTATGCATATGGCAGTTGTTAAGAAATGCTTGTCCCCAAAGTGGACATAAGGTAGATTCCTGTAGAACAACCGTAACCCTTAAATCCTAAATCTGAAACCCTACATCCTAAACACCAAATCCTATATCCCAAACCTTCAATCCTAAACCTTAAGCCCCAACTTTAACAGAACTGCGTCTTGAAGTTAGGGAAGACTTACATTGGCTGATCTCCGCATCTCAACTCAAGCACATTGGGAAGGAGGGTTTCGGGCTTGGGGCATCGGATCCCTGTCAAGGGGGTTATGCGGGCTATATGGGTTGCCTAGGGCTATATAAAAATATATTTGGGGTCCCGTTTGGGGACCTCTTCAACAAGGATTGCAATTATTTGGGGTCCATGCTGAGGGCTTTGTATATATGTATTGGGCTTCAAAACTGGAACCTGCGCAAAACTTGCCGCCGAAAGACATGATAGCCATCGATGTCCGACACAGTCTTGGTCAACAGGATCCACGTGAGAAACACATGCAAGATCAAAGACTCTGTCCGCGAAACGTGTCAAGACCGGATATGACTAAGCATCTAGAAAATTCCCAGGCCAATTCACAAACCAGGCAAGATGCAAAGTTTGCACAGCTGAACATGTCCGGTGACCAGCGAACTTCTCCTTCGCAGGCATTAGGGTCTGGTGTTTGGGATTTACAGTAGGGCATCAGAGTTTACTGCTACAGGTGTTAGAGTTCCGGGTCTAGGTAGAGGACTTGCTGCCTCAGCACAATGTGTGTATCTCTTCACATGCCGCTTGGTTCTCGACTGCCTCTGGTTAGATATTTCGCCCTCATTTTGGGGCGTTTCCATAAATAGGTTGTCACCAATGTAGACCCCAATACACGATAATCCCATTCTGAAACCCCAAAATGCGGTCCCTATGTCTGAGGAATTTGCCTGAACACTATAACCCGCCAAAAATCCAAACCCTAAACCTCCAAACCCTAGATCCTAAACCTTCAGTTTTTTTTTTGCGGAAGGTGTCCCCCACCTGAGAGCTGAGGTTGGGTGAGCTCTGAGGATATGCAGAGATATATAAGGATATGCAGGGATGTGTAGGGCTTCAGGGATAGGGTTTAGGGCTTTGGGTTTGGGGCTGAGGCCTTGTAGCAACCACAGATTGATTGCTCAAAAATTACATGTTTGAACTCAAGGCCCAAACAATTACAGGAAATTGGAAGAAGTTGCCAAAATCCTTGCCAAATACGTACTTAAATGCTGAAGGCATCAGCTTAAAGTGGAAAAATCCTGAACCCCAGTACTTGAAGCAGCGCTGCGAATTCTAGTTTCGGATTGCCTGAATCTAGTTCCGGAATGGGTCTGGGACGTTTGAGGATGATACCAACAGCAATAATGATGCAAAGGTTCAGGGCTCATAACCTTCTCTGGGACTTCGCACTTATCCTTTACACGTCCTCGTGAGATTTCAAACGCTCCATGTAGCCGAGGCGCCAGAGAGATTGTACCCGCTGGAAGTGACTTCGTGGCTGACATTTGCGCAAAGCTGACAGGAATCCTCAGCACGACTTTACCGCAATGACGGAAAGCATGTTGAAAAGAGACAAACGAAATGGAACTAAAAAAAAGTTGAAGGGATCAAAACAATTTACACGTTCAGGCGTATGGGGGTTAGCGTTTTAGGGGCTGAGCGGTCAGGGATTAGGATGTAGGCTTTTGGGGTACAAACCCAGCGATCAGTCAAGCTTCTGTAATGGTCGAGGGCGCAGCATGCCGCAAGGAATTTCACAAAAAGCAGTGGTAAGGTTCAGGTTTAGGGTTCAGGTCTGCTCCTGTTGCCCAAGTACAAAATGTCATCATCTGAGTGAGAATGCAATTTCAAGCTGTCAAAATCGAAAAGACTCGACCCTCACCCCATTTACAAAGATCCCCTGCAACCCGAGAAAACAATTCAACCTTGCACACAAAGCCCAAGAGCTCACATCCTAAAGACATGGTGGTTGAACCTCGATAGAACGAAGATGCGAAACGCCCTAGCCCGACCAAGTCTTGACCCAGCCAGCTCAATACAACTCAATTGAGGAAGATGCGTAAAATATTGATCAGGACCCTAACACGTGGAGTTGTGCAAATTAGGGTTCTCTTTTGGGTACCCTAGTAGTTACTGGAACGGCGACCGAGAAAACGACCAGAATGTTGCAAAAAAATCATCCATCATGCAAGGTATCTTTTGGGTACCGCCCCCTACAAGTAACAGCCGAAAATGGGTGGGGCCATGTTAAAGGCTCTACATACATATATGTATATTCACATTATGCGTAATAAGTATTCTCCCGGGCCGTACCCAAGGTATATTCCCCAATTGCGGTGTATCAGCTTTCTGGGGATCCTTTCAGGCCTGGTCATTGCCGGTCGAGGCGGCAGCCGGTGTTGGACATGCCTTGGTCCCTAAACCCTAAAACCTTAAGTCTGGTCTGTTCTGGGCATTAAGGGTTGTGTGGGGCTACTGCTTTCAGAACCCTAACCCTTCTTCCTGCGAGGCATCACGTGTAGGACTACTGATTTCAGAACCCTTGGTTCCGGGGGGAGGCTGGAGGGTTCGAAACAGAGGGCTGTGGGGCTTTGAGTAGGAAAATGCAGGCTTGGGTCATGTAGGCCCTTCAAGCTCCATCCCAACATCAAGAACAGCCTAAACTCTTGCATACCTCGGCCAAACATCTTGAAGCCTTGTAAGCCTTCGGGCGGAATTAAAGGATTTAGTTTCAAGCGCTGTGTCCCTAAATCCTACATATCCCAATATTCTCCACGCCTATACCCCAGACCCCAAACCCTAAGCCCCTGCAAACCTTTTAAAAGGACTAGTAAAGCTTTCAAGCTTCAGGGTCAGGATTTCGAGTTCTCAGGGTGGGGTTCATGATCTCCCGTTGGGGGTTTGAGGTTGGAATTAAGTAGGTCCGTTAGGATTTAGGGTTTTGGGTTTTGGGATTATAGGGGTGCATTACGAAACAACCGTGTTAACTACAATAAAGACCCTGAGTCACTATAGGATATGATATCACCTAATTGGAACATGAGCTTTTCCCTACCCATTGCTGGGTTCGGCACTCAGCTGAGCGGTCCTAGGTGGAGATCCTGGCAGAAGCTCTACATCTCTAAACACTACTCATACACAATCATCAGAGCAAAAACAGGTTAGCAGCCGCTTTCCTACATAATCATGACTCGCCAAGACGACATAGGTGCAAAGAACAGGAAGTCATGCAAACCTGAGCCCAAACCTTCGCCTCGATCCCAGGCAAACTAATACAAGTAGCTATAACCCAATGATAACTGCACATTTACCCCAACTTCAACCATGTTAGGGAACCTGGGGGTACTACTGTTGTAACTGGGTCATGATTACCCTGAAGCTCCACACACTGCAGGTATCTGTCCACGCGAAATCAATGCCCTCTACTTGGAAGGAGGTCAAAGGTCTTTCTGATCTGTTTACATTGGTCGTTACAATACTTCCAAAGAACAACCATACCAGGTATTTAGAAGGCTCTTAACCATATCAGTATTCAGACGGAATATTACTGGACTAGACCCACAATTCCAAGTAGGTTATGAGTACTCCTAAACCCTAAAGCCCTACATACTATGGTAGTTTCATTTTTTCCTTCCTGTAGCCAAGTAGCGCATTCGGAAGACACCGCCGTCTGGACATCAATCTGGCACTCGTGCTCCTGCCCATCTTCTTGGCATGGGGCAACCTCAGAATTGATTTGGGAATTTCCCAAAGTTAGGGCTACCTTGGGAGAGTCCCATAATGAGGATATTTTCGGGGCCTTATTTTGGGTCCCCCCATTAATGGAAAGTACAATCCAGGAGGTTCTCGGAAAAGGTGCCCGAAAAAAAAAAAAAATGTACAGGGATGATAAAAAGATCATGCGGGGTGTTGGGTCTAGGGTTTGTTATGTGAAACTCCCATCTGTCGCGCAAAAACTGAAAGGCAGAGTCACGTTGGGCCCTAAATGGCCCTAAGCTACCTGAAACCCTAAACCCTAAAGCCTTGAATCCTAAACCGGGGAAGGGGGCTCCTCCAGGCTTGACCTTGCCAGGCTTCATAACTTTCATAAATGATGGAGCCCTGACGCTAGACCCCCACATACCATAGCGCTTACGGGGTTCAGAGTTTGTGGTCCAAGAAAAGTATCCCTAGTTTTGAGGAACGACCACCGATTGCGCCTCAATGCTAAGACCTGTGCAGGTCTGAGCAGCATCTTGCTCCGAGCTGGAACATGGGGGGGAACTGTCAAAGTTACCATACGTCCAAAGGTTCTTAAACAGCCAAAACCTTTTGGAACCCACATCAGCACCCTTGCAAGACTTGATGCTAATCTTGCCATATCTTGCCGACACATGAACTTGCTTTCAATGTCATAGCTCAAGAGTAGAATGCAGAGGCCACTCCTCAACTCTGAACCTGAAGTTCCCTACAGCTCCCCGGCCTTAGAATCAGACCTCCATTGAACACCAGAGTAAAACCTCAAAAAAACGAAGTCTTTTCCCCCTTAACCCTTAAAAGTAACAGTTAACAAAAGGTATTAGCCCCATGGCAAGCCCCGCTTTAGGGACACTTGTTGGCAGGGTAGGTCAAAAACCCTAAATCCTAAACCGCCTTAAAATTTGTGTAGGGTTTACGGCTTGTGTAAGGGTTGAGGGTTTGGGGATCATGCCAGGCAACTCCATCAGTCGACTCCGATGGCACGCCACTCCGGATTTGGCGACCTTGGACTACCACAGTCTTGAACATTCATCTGCCACTGAAACTGGCGCTGGTCATCTCTCGTATTATCCTGTTTGACACAGGCGCTGCCACCAGGGAATTCTAGGCCCTCCCTGCAAATAAACTAGTGGACACTACAAAGCCCGTCCCGAGTCTGGGATAAGGGGTTTCGGATTGATTGCTAAACCCTAAATCTCAAACCCTAAACCCTGCACCCTAAAACTCTAAACCCTAGTCCCTGCTCTAGCTTGTGAATGATCAACCTTGAAGCTTCGAACCTAGGAGATTCTCTGCATTAAGGGTCTTGGGTTGAGGGTTTAGGGTCTAGGCTTCAGGGTTGCAGTAAGTCAAGTCCAAGTGGCCACAAACGTGGTAAGAGCTTCAGGACTGTTAACAACTGCTCGATCCAAGCCCCCCTAATCCTTAAACCTCTAACCCCTAAACCCCTACACCCGAAACCCTGACATGAGCGACCCCGCTGCTTGGGAGTCCGCGTAATAAGGATTATACTATGTTGGGCTCTATAAGAGAGGCCCCTCCTTTTTTGGACATACCCAAGTGCTTGGTACCACCTAGCCCAACAAGGCATATTCATCTGCACTCGCAAGCATCCTTGATTTTGCTCTTGAACCCCCAAGGCCTAAACCGCAAAATCCTAAACCACTTGGGAGAACTGGGTTGCTTTGTGAAAGGGGTGCTCCTGTCATACCTTGCAATGAAGCTGTACCCTCAACCCTAAACCCTAAAGTTGCCCTTGAATTGAATTTCATTAACTTCAACAGGGGCTTGCAAAAGGTTCATGACTCTCCTCTACACCTGAAAAAGAATATGAGCTACAATCGATACTTCCTACACCATCGTTGGGTTTGGCGCATGTTTTCTGCATATTTTGATGGACATGGCCAAACTACAAGAAGGACCCTATGTCCGTTAAGGGTCCCCTCAAAAAAGGTAGAATATTGAAAGTGGCTCATATGTCTGCCTGACACCGCAAGCTTCTCCACGCCTACAAGGTTGGCTTTGCAGGGGAGTCATCCGATCCTGAGTGCCTTCTAAGTTGAGGATTATAATACTTTTACATTAGAAGGTCATGTAGGATTGCTAGCACCCAAATGAGTTTTGTTGAAGCTGAAACACCCAGAAGTTGTCCAAGTTTAGGCAGCTCGGATTGTCATGTGGGATATCCACAAGAGCCGACAATGCGACGCTTCGATTGCGCTTCATAACTTTAGTCCTGTAGAGGAATCTTCCCCCTCTCAAGTCGCCCTGACTACTCACTTTGCAACTCTTGAAATTGATGGAGTCTGCAACTTCATCTTGGTAGGAAAGCACTTCGCAAAAAAAAAAAAAAAAG
>CAJNIZ010000752.1:20754-31067 GCA_905231905.1 Symbiodinium pilosum | reverse complement strand
AATCTGTTAAAATAGTGGGTATGCAAAAACCCAGGCCCCATGGCAGGCCGCTCTCAACCCTAAACCCTAATCCCGAAACCCTAACATTGATCCAGTTACGTGCAGAAGACTGCGTGTCCGCGCCTTGTCCTTGATGGGCCACTGAAGGGTGTAGGGTTTGGCGGATTTAGGGCTTAGGGTCTAGGGCTCAGACTGTTTAGGGTTAGGGTTTAGACCGTTTAGGGTTTAGGGTTTAGACTGTTTAGGTGTTGGGGGGCTTGAGCGCTTGTCCTCCAGATTCGTTCTTCAAAGCCTGAATCCTCATCCAGCCCCAAAAATCTGTAGAATAATGGCCGTTTGGGTTATTTCTAAAGGTTTTCGGCTATTGACTATTGTTTTACCAACTCGGGGTCCAGGTAAATCCTATAGGCTGAGCCCTTCAGTTTTCAGGCAGGCCGGCACTCACCAGCTTCGACTTTTGGGCTATGGCTGCTGGGCTTGCACTTGACATGGTTTAGGGTTGAAGTTTGAAGGTTTAGGGTTTAAGATTGAAAGTCTGGGGTTTAGGGTTTAGGGATATTGCGCTCGGGTTTTCGGCGAATGCTGCGGAGACCCTCTTGTGTTTACCCTAGGCCCTGAACCCCTAAACCCTAAACCCTATCTTGTGGTTACCCTTGGGAAACCTGCGGAGATCATAGGGAGTACTATAAAGCTCGAAACCAAAATCCATCGAAACAGTAAACCCAAGCTACGAGCTCTAAAAAGTTCCCTGCGTACATTTATACCCCATATACCACTCCCTATCTCTATATAGAAGCCCGATGATACAGAGAGCTAATAAACCCAAGATACTATAGTAGTCTTTATTACAGATAATTATGCCTGCTATTTGGCCCCTTTTTTTGGAAACTCCCACATGAAGCAGCCAAGAAGCTATTTGACAGACCTGTAGACTGTGATCTCCTCCGTGACAAGTGGGTGCTTTGCAGTTCTTGGGGTTTGGGGTTTAGGTTTTGGAGTTTAGGGTCTAGGATGTAGGGGTGCATGGGGTTCGTTAGTTGAAGCCCTAAACCCTGAATCCTAAACCCTTAAACCCTAAACCCCTAAACCCTAAACCCTAAACCCCTAAACCCTAAACCCTTTAAACCGCGTGTACACTTCTAAAGTAGGACCAACTCTGGTGTCCGTGTAAGGAATGTGATGAGCTGAGCTATCCATGTTTGTAACTATATATATATTGAGGCTATATAGGGATAATGGAAAATAAAATGGAAACTACTAGGGTTTATGGGGGTTCTATAGGAGATAGTATGGTTTATTATTACCTCTTGATTAAGAGCCCCCAACCTTATAAGTAGGGTTTTGCCTAGACAACGGTCTGAATCCTAAAGCCTGAACCCAACAGTCCCCCTTTAGTAGATAAAATATGAATATGAGGTATATGGGGATCTTACTACAATATAGCCACAGCCATATTCTATCTACTTAAGGGGGACCATAAACCTAAACCCTAAGCCCTACACCCCAAACCCTAAACCCTAAATCCTAAACCCTAAAACCCTAAACCCTAAATCCCAAACTCTCAATCCTAAACCTTCAATTCTGTAAACAAAGATACCTCCTGGCCTCCTGGACACGCCAGGGTTTGGGATTTAGGGTTTGTGTGGGGTTTAGGGTTTAGGGTTTGGGATTCATGGCTAGCGGCGTGCAAAGGTCTCTGACTAAGCAGAATTTCCATGCACGAGGCAGCCAATCCACTGCCCAAGCGGGGGAGATGTAAAAGGGCTAGTCGGGCCCCAACCCTGAGCCCTAAACCCTAAACCCTAACCTCCTAAACCCTAAACCCTAAACACCTAAACCCTAAACCCTAAACCCTATACCCCCAAACCCCTAAACCCCCAAACCCCTAAACCCTAAACCCTGTTCTAGAGTCTAGGGTGCAGGACGCGTTCATCTTCAAGGGTCGTATTTGTCATAAGGCTCGCAATATGAGCTATAATCTAAACTCCGAGTATCCCCCTCAATAGGTTTAGGGTTTAGGGTTCCCTATATAATCCCATATAACCCTCCTTTAAAGAGTTGACACCCTAGACGCTAAACCCTACATTACCCCTATATAATCCCTCATATGACCCTCCTTTAAGGAGTTCTTAAACCCTAAACCCTATATTACCCATGTAATTCCCCATATATCCCCCTTTAAGGAGTTTAGACTCTAGCTCATGCAGAGGCATATTCGGGCTTCCCTAAACCCAAAACCCTAACTCCCTAACCCTAAACCAGTCCTGGATTGGTAAATAGTGTGTTCGACTTGTCGGTCACCTGGAACTGGGCGGTGTCGATTGGGGGTTAGGGGGTTTAGGGGCTGAGGGTTTAGGGGTTAGGGTTTAGGGGTTTAGGGTTGAGGGGTTCGGGTTTAGGGGTTTAGGGGTTGAGGGTTTCGGGGTTTAGGGGTCCGTATTGTTTAGGGCTTGGGGTTCGGGCCAGGGCTTTTTTTGTTTACCGCTTTAAGGGGTTTTGGGAACAGTGTCTGGGATCAAACCTGTGAGATTCAGGGCTTCCTCCAGGCCCACTGGCAGAATACACTCCCCCAAACTAACATGGAAACCCATATAGCCTCCCTTTAAAAGGACTGTAGTCTTTATTGGGCCCTTTTTGGGTTTCCATGTTAGAATCCGGGAGGGTAGTTGAGCTATAGTCTAAACGCCTAATGTCCCGCTTCATAACTTCTAGTGTAAGGTTTGGTGTCTAGGGCCTAGGGTTCAGGGTCTGAACTCCTAGTATCCTGCTTGACGACCGCTATTTAGAATGCTCCCCTATAAAGCCCCCCTATATAACTCGACCATGGCTCATTTGGGGTCTTGTAGAAGGTTGTCAAAAGTGTGATGTTTTTTTTTTTTTGCTTTGGGTCCCCAGTATTCTACGCCTGGAAATGAAGCGTCAACAAGACCATGTTCGTGACAACTGCGGCGAGATGATCCACATGCAACGCTTGACCAATCCTGCATGGGAGTCGTCATCATTACAAGGACCACTGTAGCAACTATTCACTGTTTTCATGTCGTCATTTCCCAACTGCTCCACAGGAAGGCTCCTGATTTAAGTGTACACGGTTTAGGGTTTAGGGCTTCGGGATGTATATAGAGTTTAGGGATTTAGGGATTTAGGGATTTAGGGTTTAGGGCTTAGGCATTTAGGGATTTAGGGTTTAGGGATTTAGGGTTTAGGGTCCGAGAGGTGACCAACAATCGTGACACTCGTGTTCGCGCCTCTGCAAGCGTCCGCAAGTGTCGCGCCTTTGGTTAGCTGGGAAGGGAATGAAGGAATGGATCCTTGAAGTAGTCCCTATACAACCCCATTATAGGAATTCCCAATCCCTAAACCCTAAACCCTAAACCCTATTCCTTCATTCCCAACTAACCAGAGGCCAGGTGTCCCGCCCCGGCTGTGCCGTCGCTGTTGGACCCTCGTGTCTTCGTCGCGTGTAATTCTCAAGGACTCAACCCTAAATCCTCAATCCCCAAACTCTGAAGCCTAAATCCCTAAACCTTTCAATCCCTAAACCCTAACTGCCTAAACACTACCTTAACCCCAAAAGGATGTAAAATAATAGCCTTAAACCCATAATAACAGCCATAAGGGCCATTATTTTACATACTTTTGGGGTCCAAAACCCTAAACCCTAACCCCTAAACCGAAATAAACCCTAAACCCTAAACCCTAGACCCTAAACCCCAGGTAAGGCCTAAGTGTGCGAGCCGGAACGCCTTTTTCTCTGCTGGGGCTTCGGGATGAACTTCTTTCTCGCGGCCTGCCACAAACAAGGCTTGAAGGCTTCTAGGGGTGAGGGTTTAGGGTTTAGGGTTTAGGGCTTAGGGTTTGGGATTTCCGGCTTAGGGTTTAGGATTCAGGATTTAAGGAGTAGGGTGTAGGATTTAGGGATTAGAGTTTAGGATTTAGGGATTGGGGTTTAGGGTCATTTAGGGTGGCTTGAAGGCTTCACGTGGCCTAACTGGACTTTTCAGTGCAATTCTTTGTTTGTTTTTGTAATTTCTTATGGGGAATTCCAGAAAGTGTACTATGTTGCAAGGTGTAGGTGGGGTTAAGGTTTCAGGGTTTCTGATGGTTCAGGGCCTATAGAGTTTGGGCTTTCGTTGAAGTGGGTTGCCAGGACTTTCAATCTCGCAGATTGTAGCAGCAGTGGGGTTAACTTGCTGGGGGCTAAGGGATATGGGAATACAATCCCTCTATAAGCCCTATATACAATATATAATCCCTCCTTTACTCACTAACCCCAGAAAGTTCAGTCACGCCAAGCCACGTGAAGTCACCCATGCCCACGCACATGCGGGATTAGAGCAAAGTCACCCAAGCCATGTAAAAGCACGCTGCGAAAAACGAAAGGCAATGCACATGCGCGTTTTCAGGGCTGCAGCAGAAAATTGCGTGGCAAGGGCTATCATTCTGGGAGTTTGGGAAGTCCAGTAAAAACGTAGGGACTATAGGGCTTGACGATTTGGGAGTTTATGGATTGGGGCTGGCTACTGTTCCCACCCAAAAACAATCTACAACTGCAATATTGGGGGACTGTTACAAGGGATGTTGGGATGAAGAAGGGTACCCATCTTTGGGAAGCGTCGCATTGCCCGTGGGGACCCTACAGACATGGAGAAACTAGAAGAGAGAGACTCCCTCATCAAACCCTGAACCCTAAACCCTAAGATATCCCTACACAATCCCTCTAAACCTCCAGCTACTACATTACAAAGGACCTCCAAAACACTAAACCCTAACCCCCTATCTCCCGCAAGTTCCGCCCTAAAACCTAGACTCCATCCCCGAAACCTTCAATCCTAAACCCTAAACCCTAAATCCTAAACCTTAGGAGGACCCCCCACCCTGTAATAGTGGTATAATAGGAAATTGAGAGGATCCTAGTACAATCCCTATTATCCCCTATAGTCACTAACACTGGGTCAGGGGTCCACCTAACCTAAACCCTAAACAAAACCTTCAATCCCCCCAAGTTCCCGCGGCCTCGAACTGTAGTGCAGGAACGGGGCTTTTCCCCCGTCCAACTGCTCTAAGCGAAGATCACGGAAGAGGTCTTGTAAGACACCTGAGTAGTGTGGGATAATGGAAAAGAGAATGGAAACTACTATAGTATAATAGGACTTATAATAGGGTTCTATCAGGGTTATATTGGGACTATATTGGGATAATGGAAAATAAAATGGAAACTACTATATGGGTTTTTCAGATCTTGTAAGACACCTGAGTAGTGCTATGTGGAGGACCCACAGCAATCACCAGGCTCCCTTTAAAAGGATTACAAGAGTTATATGGTAGTTTTGCTAAAAATACGGGGACCCCAATATAGACCCCAATATACTATAATCCTTATATCCAAAATGCTACCCCTAATTTTGGGAAACCCCCATATATGGATGTAAAGCATTTGGGCTGTTGGGGCGATACTTACCAATCATGGAGAATCAAATGAGTCGTCCCATCCCCCTAATAACAACCCTCCCCCGCCCTCCTAATAAGATATACCCCCCAATATAGCGTCATTGTATATTATAAGCAGAAAATACGGGACAATTCATTCGTATTGGGGGGGTATTCTCAGGGGTTGGGGCGAGCTGAGTAACGTTTTTTGCAAGACGCCTGAGTGGTGATTTGTAATGAAGTTTAGGGATTAGGGTTTAAGGGTTTAGGGGTTAGGGTTTCGGGGTTTCGGATTTAGGGGTGCAGAAGCCAAACTACGACTACCAATGATACCAAATTGAACCCCCAAACCCTAAATCCCTAAACCCTAAATCCTAAACCTTAAACCCTAAAGAGGTGAAGGGTTTGGGGGCCCAATGTAGGTATTACTTATAGACATGAAGCCCTAGGGGAAGGCAACCGAAGAGTTTGCCATATCGCAGGTGTAGCCCTTGAAAACATGTCAGGGTTTAGGGTTATATAGGCCTTAGGGTTAGATAGGGATATAGTCCCCCTTAAGTAGATAGAGTATGCCTTTGGGTATATTATAATTAGATCTCCATATACCCCATATTCTATCTACCTAATCGGGATTATAGGGTTTGGGGTATAAAAGCATCCGAGGGCCTAGGATCCAGGGTCTACTGACACTGGACATGTTTCAACCTAAACCCCAAAAGTATAAACTCGTAGTATCTCCCTTTTAGGGTTCAGGGCTTAGGGTTTTGGACCCCAACAGTATGTAAAAATAATGGCCTTTATGGCTGTTATTATGGGTTTAAGGCTATTATTTTACATCCTGTGTGGGGTTTAGGAACTGGTAACATGCTGTAGCAATAGCCCAAGAAACTACTGGTTCAGAAGCTCGTGAGGCCTCGTTGCGCATCCATACGGTTGATACTAACATGACCTTCGTCTACTATATTAACAATATTCCCAAGATTGAAGGTAGGTAGGGTCATGCAGGATGTGGAATATCAACCCTATAGGCCCATTTTAACCCGGTTTTCCATTTCGTGCTCAATTTCATCCGTCATGTGCCTCTCCGCCGTGGCACCCTGACCCTGAAACCCTAAACCTTTATCAACCATACCTGTGCACCCATGGGTTTAGGGTTTAGGGCAAAACCCAGTCTCGGACTCCCAAAGCCCACAAACTCTGAAAGGCCACTTGAAACGACCCTGCAAGCTTGGCCACCATACTCCAAAGGTGGAAGGTCCTAGGCCCTGAAGAATCTGGGTTGCTGTTAAGGAACTTAATTTAAGTTACTATATTGGGGAAACCCTATTATTTACTATATATACCCATTATGGTAACTTAATTTAAGTTCCTTAACAGCAACCCAGGAATTGCAAGCATCATTCGAGGTTTCTTGAGGTATGCGGGGGGTTAGGGTTTAGGTTCACAAAACTGGTAATGAATTTAAACCCCTGTAGGTAACTTGATAGTTCGCAAGACTCCCTTATCCTCCTAGTGACCCCAGTACTACTCCCTAGAAATCCTTCAGCAGGTTCCCCAGTACTGCCCCCCGGAACCACCTTCCCTCAAGGATCCAGCAACCTCAATACCTCTTGATTGAGGAATTCAGAAGCCGAGAAATATTTAACAGGTACTGGGCCATCTGGGCATCCTAAACCCCAAGCCCTAAGCCTAAGCCCTAACCGTAATTGGTAGTTTCAGTTTTCTGTTCCATTCCTTGTTAAGGTTAGAATGTATTCAATCCCATTTCCGGCCGAACGTACTTCGACCAGAACACCCTCCAGCACGTGAAGAGATCGCTTTAGCGCCTGCGGACACAAAGTTTCAGGGTTGAGGGTTTTAGGGTTTACGGCTTATAATAGGGTTCAGGGATTAATAATGCTCAGGGTTTAGGGCTTGAGGCTTAGGGTTTTAGTTTAGGGCTCAGGTTTTAGGGTTTAGGGCTTGGGCTGAGGATTTGGGGTTGCACACAGGGGACGGGGTTGCTGTTCACGGATGGCGAAGGGAGGAAGGCTGGAAACACCTTACATACCAAATGAACTATAATCTAAACTCCTTAAAGCGGGTTATATCGGATTTACGGTTTAGGGTCTAAACTCCTTAAAGCGGGCTATATCCGGTTTACTGTTTAGGGTCTAAACTCCTTAAAGCGGGTTATATCGGATTTACGGTTTAGGGTCTAAACTCCTTAAGGGGGTTATATAGGGTTTAGGGTTCAGGGTCTAAACTCCTAAAAGGGGTTATACAGGGTCTAGGGTCTAAACTCCTCAAACCCTAAACCCTAAACCCTAAACCCCTAAACCCCTAAACTATAGGGTCTAAACTCCTTACAAGGGGCTTATGTAGGGGGGGTTGCAAAAGAGGACTCCCGGAGCTTAGACTGTAGCTCAAATTATCCTTTGGAACGCAGTATTTTGGTGGTTCTAGGACGGTTTAGGGTTTAGGGGTTTAGGGGTTTAGGGTCCTTCATCCACTGCATGAATCATCTCCCCCTGCTTTTAAAACATCCCCTACACCTAAGGCTCCAAAAGCCCAATGTAGGCAATATTTATAGACTTTGGGACCCAATGTAGGTACCATTTGTAGACATGGAGCCCTAGGGTACCCCCCCGATATCAGCTATGTCCCCCGACAGATGTCCATGAGATTTCTTAGGGGAAGTATCTAGCAATAGTATTCGAGGCGGGGGGTGATTTAGGGTTTAGGGTTTAGGGGTTTAGGGTTTAGGGGTTTAGGGTTTAGGGTTTAGGGTCTAGGGTTTAGCTGGGTATCAAGGGAAAGGCTGAAGAACATGTTTCCAAGGAAGTGTCATAAAACTAGCCTTAAGCCTGAAGCCCCTTAAACTATTGACTCCTACCTAGACCCTGGGTTTAGGGTTTAGGGGTTTAGGTTGAGTAGTAGCCTTTCTGGCCGCCATGTCTCTGAAGGAGGAAATCTCGAACTCGAAGCGCTAAACCCTGATGCCTAAGTCATTATAGTCCCCCTGAAGTAGATAGAATGTGGGGTATATGGGGATCTTATTATAATATACCCAAAGCCATATTCTATCTACTTAAGGGGGACTATAATCCTAAAGGGCTTCGGGCTAAAAACCTTACGCCCTCAAGCCTCTCAGAACCCAAGCCCTCAATCCCTTAAAGCCCAGCAACCTGAGCTCTTCGTAAAAAATCCATCCCACCGGATTAGGGTTTAGGGTTTAGGGTTAGGGTTTGGGGCTAGGGTTTAGGGTTAGGGTTTAGGGTTTAGGGTTAGGGTTTAGGGTTTAATTAGGGTTAACCCTAAACCCTCTGCCGAAAGACTTCAAGCCGGCTGGCAAACCGCTTGCCTCGCTGCATGAGGAGTATTGAGCAGTGATGGAAGACATCGTCTGGTGTCAACTGCATACACTGGCACTTTCTGTAACCTGTTCTAGGTCCTATACACCCCTATATAACTCTATGTAAGCCCTATATACCCCTATATAAGCCCTGGCTGTCTCTTTGCTGCCACTGGCACTTGACTTGTCAAGCCGAGCTAGCTTACTGACATGCCAGCTCTTCCAAAAAAACACAACCACTGGACCGAGCCCCTCCCAGGGCCTGCCTCCAAAGCCTTTCAGGGCCTCCAAGGCTCTCAAGCACCCCGAGACCCTAAACCCTAAGCCCTAAAGCAGAAACCCTAAACCCCAAATCCATGACCTCCAAGAATGGTTTACAACCTGAACCCCGGAAGCCTCTCAAACCCTAAACCTAAACCCATAAAATCCAAAAATGGCCTCCTCAACTGCCATAACCAGAATGGTAACCCTATATATATATATATCCCCAATATATACCTCATGAAAATATAGTAGCTTCCATCTTCTTTTTCATTATCTCCATATAACCCCCTATATACCCCCCAAACCCTAAACCCTATATCAGCCATATATGCCCCTACAAGCCCCCTTAAAAAAGGGAGCCCTAAGCCCGTAAACCCTAAAGCCCCTATATCCCTAAGCCCTAAACCCTAAACCCCTAAACCCTAGACCCCTAAACCCTAAACCCTAACCCTAAACCCCAAAACCCTAAATCCTATATACCCTATCAACCCCTACAAAACCCCTATAAACCCCTATAAAACCCCTATAGAACCCCTATAAAACCCCCCCCAAAAAAGGGGAGCCTCTTCGCTACCCTGGGCTAATTGCCGTTCGGCGGTTTCCAGGGCAGATCTGAGTAACTCCTCAGTGGTTAGGATTTCGGGATTTAGGGTTTTAGGGCTTTAGACGTTTATGGATTAGGGTTTAGGGATTTCGCTGTTTTAGGGTTTTTGGGTTTTAGGGATAGGGGTTTAAGGTTAAGTGGTTAGGGCTCAGAGTTTGGGGTTTAGGGATTTCGTGGTTTTAGGGTTTTAAGGGTATAGGGGCTTAGCGCTTTAGGGGTTCAGGTTTTCAAGGTTTAGGGTTTTTGGGATTAGGGGTTTAAGGTTAAGTGGTTAGGGCTCAGAGTTTGGGGTTTAGGGATTTCTTGGTTTTAGGGTTTTAAGGGTGTAGGGGTTTAGCGCTTTGGGGGTTCAGGGGTTTAGGGCTGGAGGGGTGTAGGGATTAGGCTGTAGGGGTTTAAGGCTTAGGTCTCAGGGTTTAGGGGTTTAGGGATTACGGTTTTCGGGTTTAGTGCGCAGAGTTTAGGGCTTATAGTCCTCCTTAAGGAGATAAAAGATAGGGTATATGGGGATCTTATTCTAATATACCCAAAGCCATATTCTATCTACTTAAGGGGACCTAAAACCCTAAACCCTAAACTCCACACCCTAAACCCTAAACCCTAAATCCTAAACCCTAAACCCTATATACCCCATATTCTATCTACTTGAGGGGGACTATAGGGGTTTAGGGGTTTAGGAGT
>CAJNIZ010000752.1:5287-20654 GCA_905231905.1 Symbiodinium pilosum | reverse complement strand
GGATGGCTTAGTGTTCAGGACTCAGGGGTTTATAGTCCGCCCTTAAGTAGAGAGAATATGGGGTATATGGGGAACTTATAGTAATGTACCCAAAGTCATATTCTATCTACTTGAGGGGGACTATAGGGGTTTAGGGGTTTAGGAGTTTGAGGTTTCTGGTGCACGACTAAGAGCCGGCTCAGGGTTCAGGGTTTAGGGTTTGAGGTTTGGGGTTTAGGGGTTTAGGGGTTGAAGGTTTAAGGGTTCAGGGTTTAGGGTTTAGGGTTTAGGGGTTTAAGGTTTTAGGGTTTAAGGTTTAGGGGTTTAGGGTTTATGGTTTTAGGTTTAGGGTCTAGGGTTCGATTTGGAGCTTAGGAAGTGACACCCCAAACCCAACACCCACAACTTACTGGTGATGAAGATGGGAACATACTCCCTATGGAGCTCCTATATCCATTATTCCGCTTATTCCCCACTAACCACCCAACAAGAAACCCAAAATCACAGACCCAAAAACACTTAGAATCCCGATTTCTCTGGTAAGGGACTCGAATTGCGTTTAGGGTTTAGGGCTCAGAGTTTTCTCATGGGGAACCCTACGCCCTAAAGCGCATTGAGATGGCTTGGGCTCCAAGGTTCAGTTTGGCGGGTTACAGAAGGCTTGGCGGCGTAGTATCTTTTCAAGTTAGGGGGCCCCGGGTTGATCCGGGGTTAGTTATTTTGGGGTTTAGGGGGTCAGGGTTTAACACCTACATAGCTCTTAAACCCCAGATCCTGAAGCCCCAAAAGCCCAATCCCAAACTAAAAAACCTTGAATAGTAGCTTCATTTCCTTCTCCACTCCTCTAAAATACACCTGGACCTCAAAAGTAGGTATAGTGGCGGCCCAAAACCCATGGAAAGAGCCAACAAAAACAACCAGTCTCCATACTTTTCGTCTCCTAAACTTGAAGCACGAAATACCAAATCCTAAACCCTAGATCCCAAATCCTGAAAATCCCAAACTCCTCGAACCCCAAACTCCCTAAAGCCCCAGGGCAGCCCTAAACCCTAAACCCCCAAAGCCTAGACCCTAAACCCTAAATCCCCAAACACTAAACCCCAAACAGTCTCCATTATCCCTCTATAACCCCTATTATTTCCCCTGTTTATAACCCCCCTGAAGGAATTCAGACTACAACTGATTTTCCTATAAATTTCGTCTCGGAGGCTGTAGGCCCCTCTTTCCTTGACACCCTTGGCTGCTCAATCTCGTCGTCCGGAGCCTTGAACTTAGGGTTTGTTGTCCCAATAACCAGGGCTAAACAAGTTTAGGGGTTTAGGGTTTAGGGCCCAAAAAGGATGACCCAAAACGGTTCAAATTATTCTATTGGCTAAGGGTTTGACCCACGGTTTGAGGGTTGAGGTTTTAGGATTTAAGGTTTGGGGCTTAGGGGTTGATGATTTAAGGTTTGTTTAGGGTTTGGGATTTATGCTCTCAGGGCTTTAGGTTTAGGATTTATGGTTTAGGGTTTTGGGCTTTGGAAGGAGCTGGCCTGGATTACCATTCCAACAAACGGGGAGCCACGCGATTTAGGGTTTAGGGTTATAGGGTTTAGGGTATAGGGACCCGCGCTGAAATAGGAAGCCCCTAAACAAGGATTCGCATGGTCATGAACCCTACACCCTCAACCCTAAACCCTAAGCCCTAAATCCTAAACCCTAATAGTAGTTCCCATTCCCATAAGTCTTAAACCCTAAATCCTAAGCCCTAAACCCTAACTCTTAATCAGGGATTAGGGTTTAGGGACTTAATCCTATACCCAGAAGTAAACCCTAACTCTTAATCAGGGTTTAGGTTTTAGGGACTGAATCCTATACCCATAAGTACGTAACATCCTGAATAGCAAACCTGTATGAGGCCCTCTGAGCACGCCGCTGCAATGAAGCTCTCCATCATCTCCAATGACCTTGTAGGGCTTGGGATCCACTGAGTTTAGGATTTAGGGCTTAGATTTTAGGGTTATAGGGTTCAGGGTTTAGAGCTTAGGGTTTAGGGTTTAGAGTTTAGGGTCTAGAGTTTCGAGTTTAGGGTTTGGGGTTTTGGGGAAGCATGTGTATGGTCTAGGGGTTGGGGTGTCGGGTTTAGGAGTTCAAGGGCAATTTGCTATGAGGATTTGGGAGTTTTGGGGGTGAAGGGTGGTGGCTTCAGGAGTCTAGGGTTGTTAGATTTCAGAGATTAGCACTAGGGTTCTAGGGGTCCAGGCGGCTTAGACTATTGGTAGGGGTCTTTAGGGTTCAGGACTATTTAGGCTTTTGGGCAAGAAATCACTACAGCTACAGCGTGTACCTATGGCGAGACCGGCGGATGCATCCACATCCATGCTGGCGAAGTCTAAGCCTTCGAGCTTGGTATGCCGTTCTTCCGACTGTTCCCCTACTTGGAGGGCCCCTATAACCCATGTAGTATCCCCACTTGTACCCATTATTGACCTACTACGTCCCCTGACCCTCCAAGTAGTTTTGGGAAACCACCATATTTCAACGCTTGCGATCGACGGATCAGATGGATGAGCTGCGAAGAAAAGACTTCAACAAATAGGCGGCGGTATTCCATGCGCCCCCAAAGACTAAAATGGGTGCAGGGCTCAGGTTTAGAAGCCTCATCATGCTGTAATTTCTAGGGCCCTAAAATATGCAAGGTATATTGGGTTGCAAGATGTCTTCCAACCACTGTCTGTCCCCAATGAAGCAACTGAAACACCCAAGCCCGAGGGTGCAAGCACCACGCTGTTGTCTTCAGGGCTTCGGGCTTACAGTCCGTAGTAGGGTTTGAAAATAGTGGTTATGTGTACCTAGAACATATCGATTATCTGACTGTGACTAAGCGAGGGATGTACTCAAATGAGAACCAAGTACTTGAATTGGGCAGTAGCAATTGAGGTGCATGCTTTGAACGAATATCTTAGTGCCAGGTGCATGGACCCTTAGACCTTAGAGAAAGGGAATCACCAGAATAGGCCGTGCATTAGGTCCAAGTCTCCATGCAAACAGAACCCCTAAGGCTCTAAGGACTCATAATGCAAGGCTTTTGGGCCCAAAAACCATACTATACAGGGCTTTTGGGCTATTTTGAGCCTTAGGGAACTACCTAGGTGTCGGCGCAAAGCAACATTTCGGCTATGAGTTGCGCATCGGGACGCCTTGTCCCCCTCGTCTGAACATCACACAATGTCAAACAGAGATTCTGCATACTCTACATCCCAAAAATTGTTGTGGAAGCTTTGATTGAACTCGCTCATGGTGCCTTCCTTCGTTGTCTCCAACGGTACACATCAGAGATCACAGGATATTGCCTGGTATAGCTTGGGATTATTCCCAAGGACTGATCGCAACCGCTGAATATAGTCGAGGGGCTCAGTGTTCTGCGGCAGCAGCTCGCCCTGTTGAGAGGAGCCGTCGTTGCTTCGCCTCAGGAAGCTTGAAAGGTCAGGGGAACTTACTAAATACGTCCAGAGGGAGAGAGGGAGGAAGAGAGAGAAAGAGAACCCAAAACCCTAACCCTAAACTTTGCTTGAAGAAGTACTGCAGGGAACTGAACAAAAAAGAGTGTGTATTCAAAGGCGAGGTTTGGGTGGGTAGTTATCAGGTGGGTACCGCCGTAGGAAACCTGCATGGAGTCATACAACCCCGCAACACGGTTTAAGGTCTAGGGTTTAGGGCACCTCTACATAACTACCTACCTAGGACAGTTCTTTGGTATAGGTAAGCAACAGTTTTGATATTCCATCAGCTGTAGCAGCTTCAATAGTTACCAACACTATTTTGAGGTCTATTCGAGGCAATCACCCTATACTTTGAACATACAAGGGTTTTTGTAGGGTATAGCCATAACATTGGTACTTATCCCTGTACAGCTTCTCTGTGAAGCCGGTCTCAATTTCACGTTCAACGTGCTTTTCCCTTTGATTCTCAGGTATGGCAACCTGAACTTTAAACCCTGAGCCCTATAGATACCCGCTATAAAGTAATATTCAAGCCGCTGTATTACTCAAGGGGTCGTAGCATGACCATAGCAGGGTTGCGGATCTAGTCGTCATGACTGAAACTGTTCATGGAGCAAAGCCTGCACCACCCTAGGTCCCGTAATCCCTAGTTCTGCAGCAGTTTAGGTATCCTAGGTGGTGCAAGATTTCTTCCATGAACCGAATGATGGTAAAACACCTTGATCTTCCATGTCCAACTCAAACCCTGAACCCTCAAGCATCACGAGACCCGCATGGAAACCCAACTATACTTAAGCCAACCATACTTGGTAGTTTCCTAATATAGGGACCCCAATATAGACCACAAAATACTATAATCCTATTCTAAGTAAGAACCCACCCCCGCAAAAACAAAGGTACCCCTAAGTTTAGAAGACGCCCACTTCAACTTGAAAGGTCTCTCGTACTGATGTAGCATTGTTGAGTACATCATCTTGCTAGGATTCGGAGTGTTTGTAGGTTTCCGGTAGTGATAAGAAGCATTCTAGCTGCCCAAAGGTGGTGTCGTTCTGTACTCACCAATACAGCTATCATACTTAAAGCCCTACACCGTAAACCACCCATGTATTGTTACACATGAACCTCCAAGTGATCGTCCTGCCCCGGGATAAGACACTGTTGAAAAAACTACTTGCCCAGTTGTTTTCAACACCTTCGGTGACGTGACAAAGCCTCGAAGAAGTATTAGAAGATTCCTAAACCCTAAACCCTAAGCTCTAAACTCCTTTTACAGAAGACGTCTTGGACCACAAAGAGTTGGAAAGGCTCCAGCATTGGCTGGGTTGCTGTTAAGGAACTTAAATTGAGTTACCATAAGGGGTATATAGGGTATAGGGTTTAGGGTTTGGGGTTTAGGGTTCAGGGTTACCATAATGGGTATGTATAGTAAATAACAGGGGTTCCCCAATATGGTAACTTAATTTAAGTTCCTTAACAGCAACCCAGATTGGGGTCAGATCTTTGTACATGCCAGATTACCAAGGATACGCAGAAAGGTGGGCTCATGACTCTGAAGATAACTTTGGCCCTCGATACCTAAAACGCCCTAAAACGCTAAACGTATGAAACCCAAATACCGACTGATTCCTAGTTGATGCTCCACTTTTCCAAGGCAACAGGCTTTGCGAACTCTGCATCCAACTATGGCCAGACCCTGAACCCCCCTAAACCCAAAACCCAATTCTCATCAGCCTTAAACCCTAAACCCCAAAACCTAAACCCTAAACCCTAAACCCTAAAGCCCGGAACCCCGTCTGTGAGCCCCTTGCTGAAACGGGAAGGGGTCGTTGCTCGCAGAAAGGCTGACATGGAGGTGGTTGGAGAGCGCGTTGATCCTGTCAAGTTAGGGAGCCTAGGGCTGATTCGGGGCTTAGGCTTTTGGTTTAGGGTTTGGGATTAGGGTTTGGGGTTTGGGGTTAGGGTCTGGGGTTTGGAGTTAGGGGTTGGGATTGGGATTAGGGGTTTAGGGTTTGGGGTTTAGGGTTCAAGGTTTTGGTTTAGGGTTTGGCTTTTCGGGGCCTAGGGTTTTGGTCACGGCTTTAAGGTGTACGCTAAGAGTCCATGTGCCCAAGACTTGAGTAGTTCGGATTGTGTTTACTACTACTTGTGTAAGGACTTGACTATTGGGTACTTGGACCTTCAGGGCTAGGAGCGGGCGTTAGAGCTAAGGATTTAGGGCTTGGGTTAAGGATGTAGATTAGGGGTTCCGGGGTTCCTAAACCCTAAACCCTATAATTGAGGTCTAGGGCGTAGGCTACATGGCAATTGCAGCAGCAAACAACAACATAGCAGCAAGTAGTAGGGTTAAGGGTTTAGGGTTGAGGGTTCAGGGGTTTAGGGCTTAGGGCTTAGGGTTTAGGGCTTAGGGTTTGGGGCTTAGGGTTTAGGGTTCAGGGCTTATAGGGTTTAGAGTTGGGGGGTTAGGGTTCAAGGGGCGGGGTCTAGGAGAGCCCCGGAAGGGCTAGTTCAGGGTTTAATGTTTAGTGGTAATTTAGGGGGTTGACGAACCCTAAGGGTCCAAGGATCCAAATAATAGGGTTTTAGGGCCCAAATACTTCTGTCTGAATGGTATTTAGGCCCTAAAACCCTGTTATTTGGGTCCTTGAACCGTTAGAGGTACCTATCCACAAGATAGGTCACGGAAAAAAGCGTGGCAAGCGTAAGATGGTGTCGGGGCTACGTACTTCGCTCTATTTTTTGTGAGGACTCTTGGGACACTTGCTGCAAAATCTTCAGCCTAAACCCTAAGCAAACACTAAACCGAAGTGTATTCTGCCCTTGTCCTGCCTGCCGGAAAAACAAAACCTTTAACTTTAGGGGGTCTAGGGTTAACCGAGGTGTATTTCGAAACTGATAGCACCTTCAATGGACAATTGGATATTACCTGATTATGACTTGAGTTTTTCCTGGCCTTGCTTTCACTGCCACTTCGAAGTCTGATCCGGGATGGAGGTGTCCCCCGCCAAAAAACAAGATGGTGGCTTGAGTTCGAACACCATTTTGGGGGTTCCATCGCTAAACCTTTGGGGCTTTGAAGGTGAAATAAGGTTTAAGGTTTAGGGGTGCTCCGGGAACCAAATTCAAGAAGCCTTGGAACCCTAGGTCCCCAAGTGAAAATGAAGATGATCAGGGGATTATGAAAGGGTCGGGCACCCCTTGAGCAGTAAATAGGGCTGCTGCTAAGCAACTTAAGGGATTACAACAGTACTCCCCCCAAAGGTACCCCCCAGGGTTTAAGGGGACTATATAGGGCTTAATAAGGCCCAATAAGGTTCTTAATCTGGGCGGGGGTACTATTGTAGTCCCTTACAACTCCCATGCCATTGAGAATTTTGCACGTGACGACCTTGAGCAGCATTCGTTCTTGGAGGACCTGGCTCTTAGAGAAAAACTCGGCCTACATGAGCCTAAACTCCTAGCATCCCCCTTACTTACCCCTATAAAAATCCCCCATATAACCACCTTTAAGGAGTGTAGACCCTAAACCCTAAAGCCTAAACCTATATAATCCCCTACATAACACCTTTTTGCGGACTGTGAGGTAACACCTTTTTAAGGAGTTTAGACTATAGATCACATGAGATCCCTGTTCCGCATCCTCAGCCTGAAGCCTCCATACCCAACCTGTCTATAAAACCTCAACAAAAATTAAACCCTAAAGCCCCCGACCCTAAATTCCTAAACCTTAAAACCCCAAAGTCCTGGACTCTAAATCCCACAAATGTTCATGTAAACCCTCAACACTAAATCCTAAAGCCCTCAACCCTAAATTCCTAAATCTAAGAACCCCGAAGCCCAAATGTTCTTGCCTGGCTCCGAGCTCACTGAACTTTTTCTGGCACTCGTGGAAAAAATCCTCCTGTTGATGCATCGCGCCTGGGGGTCTAGGGTTGAGGGCTTACTTCGTGGGACCCTGGGGTTACCAATGGGTTGGACCCTACACCCTAAACCCTAAACCCTTAGGGTTTAGGGTTGGGGGTACACTAATTACTTACAAACACCTTCTAATAGGTTGATCACGGGCTCATCCAAAAGGTCACTGCGCACTACCCGGGGGTCTCCCAAAACTAGCGGTACCTTTTTGGGGGGTCCCCATAATAAGGACTACAATATTTTGGGCTCTTATATTGGGTTCCCCCTATTTTGGGAACCTACCACCTATTCCTAAGAACCTTTGAGTCAGTACTTTCGGGCTCAGCCCTGAAGAAAGCAGGAACCCAATGAGATCCACCGAAAGCTGTTTATAGTAGTTTCTTCAAAGGTTTAGGAATGTAGGGTCGGGGGCTTTGGGGTTTAATTAGTGTCGAGGGTTTATATGGTAGTTTCCCAAAATAAGGGACCCCAATATAAACCCCAATATACTATAGTCCATTATTATGGGGACCCCCCAAAAAAGGCACCCCTAATTGTACGAAATCGCTTATGTACTGATGAGACTGCAAGAATGTGGGGGGTTGTCAAAACTATGGCTGCTTTTTGGATCCCTATTAGAATACGACACCTAATATTTAGGGTACCCAAAAAGGGACCATCATTTTGACAGCCACCCATGTGTGTACTGCGTGAGGCTTCTCATGGCGTGAGTTTTGCGTATTCGTGGCACAAATCCCTGCCAAACCCTAAACCTTAAACCCTCGGTTTAGGGTTTAGGTTTAAGGTTTAGGGTTTAGGGTGTAGGGAATAAGGGAATATAATCTCTATATGATCCCCATAATATGATACATTCCCATATTCCCTACTCACCCCCAGTAAGTAAGGGGATTGAGGGGTCCCTATTTGGACTTATTGACTTAGTGGGTATTGAAGTCGTTCTCGAAACTCTAGACCCTAAACCCTATACCCAAGGGACCTTAGGCCTCTTTAACACCATGTGCGGGCTGTTCAAATCTGGTGCTTCTTGGAATACGATTTACAATTGCAATTTCAGTCTAGGATGTCAGGTTTAGGGTGTTGGGGTTTAGGGGTTTAGGGGTTTAGAGGTTTAGGGGTTCAGGGTTATCCCAATTGAGTTGTAGTGAAAACTATGTGCAACACAACAACGACCCTGCATCCCTAAATCCTGAACCCCAAACTCTAAACCCTGCACCCTAAACTCCCAAACCCTAAGCCCGTAAACACCACACCCTGAACTCGAAACCCTAAACCCTGAGCCAGTTGGACACATTTCCAACTGACCTGCGCGAACGCCCAGGCGCGCATGAGATTGTACTTGATAAAACGGGTCGCAGTCTTGGACCTCAGTTTAGAATTTAGGGTTTCGCGTTTAGGGTTTAAGGTTTAGGGTTTAGAGTTTAGGGTTAGAGTTTAGGGTTTAGGGTTAACCTCGTACCTTAATCCTTGCTCTCCCGCAGTGAACATGGAACGTCATTATAGGGCTTCCTGGTTTTGGGTTTAGGGGTCGCAGTCTTGGACGTATTTTTCAAGGGCGATTTCAGCTTTAGCCGTTTAGGGTTGATGGCTTTGGGTCTAAGGGTAGGGGTGTAAGGGTTCGGGTTTAGGGTTTAGGGGTTCAGGGTTTTTGGGTTTGGGGTCTTAGGGCGTTTAGGATTTCTTGCGTCCTGTAGCCACAATAACCTTCAGGTGCTAAACAGTTTGGCCCCAACAGTATAGTGCGCACACAGCCTTTGATACTGGGTAGATGCCATAAATGGGGAAACCCCTTATGTCCTAAAAGAAGCCATACTCCTCATATGAGCTATAGTCTAAACTCCTTAAAGGGGGGGTTATATAGGGGATTCTATAGGGGACTACTATAGGGGTTATCAAGGGGGCTACTAGGAGTTTAGACCATAATCCTTATAATCCCCTATATAATCCCAGTTTCCATTTCATTTTCCATTTTCTTTTCCATTTGATTCTCCATTATTAAGGGCGATACGAGGAGTTTAGACAGTGGCCCACATGAAGGCCGCCCAAGTGGGACCCTTATCTCTAAGGGATTTGGAACCCCAGTAGAAATTAGAATTTCAGCTAGATATTAGGAGTACTGGTAACAGAAATTAACAAATATTTTCAGGAACCTTGTAGTTATTTCTGGAAAGCCAAATCGTTTAGCCACTACATAATGAACAGTTTCTATGTTAAGTGAGGTTTTTGGTCACTAAAATTTTCCTACTTTTGAAATCCATGGGGGACTGCAGTATGCACGCAACATACTAGAATCTTTTGTGGAGGACCGCCCCGAGTGTTTCAAACCCTTATTGCTATAAGCCACTACATGATCTCAGTTTCCATTTCATCTTCCATCTGCTGTTGCGCTTGATTCTTCAGTAAGTATCTGGAAAATATTGACTGTAGCCCTCAAACCCTAAACAGTAGAATCCAGTTCATTTTCTATGTCCTTTTCCACTTGATTCTCCACTATTGGTATCTTGAGCCCTAAATCCTACATCCCCATTGTTGCGGCTCTTGAGGTTTAGGTGTTCGGGTTTAGGAAATTCAGTTTAGGGGTTAACCCTAAGGCTCCAAACAGCCCAATGTAGGTCATATTTATAGACTTTGGGACCCAATGTCGGTAACATTTGTAGACATGGAGCCTTAGAGTAAAGGTTTAGGATTTCAGTTACCCTACACTCTAAACCCTAAACCGCGTTTAGGGTTTATAGGTTTAGGATTCAAGGTTTAGGATTCAGTCCAAAGCCTTAAACCCTAAACCCTAAACCCGGATTAAAGGTTTAGGATTTCAGTCCAAAGCCTTACGTCAATTGGCGGCCGGGGAGCTCGTGCACCCATCGGCTGAGAGGCGCGATGAACTCATCAGCCTTCCCATGTACTGGGTTTACTGGGTTTTAAGGGTTTAGGGTTTAGGGGTTTAGGGGTTTAGGGTTTAGGGTTGCTGTTAAGGAACTTAAGTTAAGTTACCATAATGGGTATATATAGTAAATAATAGGGCTTCCCCAAGATAGTAACTTAATCTAAGTTCCTTAACAGCAACCCAGTTTAGGGTCAAGGGTTTAAGGGTTTAGGGTTTAAGGGCTTAGGGTTTTTGTCTTACGCTGAATTGGGGGTTTAGGGTGGGTTTAAGGCTTGAGGGGCTCAGGGTTAAAGGGTTTAGGATTTCAACCCCAGACCGTATTTCAACCCTACACCCTAAGTCCTGTTCCTTGCGGGAAATCTAGCCAAAACCAATCTACTAACCCCTAGCATAGAAACGTTGCTTCGTTCTATATGGGAACTTCTCTTGATGGGAGTACCCTTGAGACCCCGTGGCTATGCCGGGATGATCCAGGGATGTGGACTATAGTCTGGACTCCAAATACTCCCTGTAATCACCCCAGTAATGCTCCCTTTTCTACCCCCCTTTCAGGAGTTTAGACAATAGCTCATGGGGACTCTGACTTGAGAAACTCCCAGATAGATACTCATAACTCAGGACGCTGATTAGGATTTGGGCTTCCGAATCCGTTGGTGAGGTGAGTTCTAATTAAACCCTAAACCCTGAACTTTGTGCCAAAAGCAAGGTTCCAACAGATAATGAGAAGGGCTTGGTAACCTTAATGTGACTAGAAAAGGTTTTTTACGGTTGATACTCAAAATCTGCGCATGATCTTGGTATACCATGAGACCATAAGTCCCAAGGCATAGGGGGTACTTGGGGTCATGCAGGATGTTTGGTAATTATCCACCGTAACATGGGTGGTTGGGACTACCACAACCCTCCTATCAACAGAAGCGCAAGTTTTTCACTTCTAAGTGCAGGAAGCCGAAGACAGGGAACACAATTCTGAGAAAGTGTGAACCTAACAGCCCCGCACATGGAAGTTTCCCTAAATTACTGTTCCCAAAATGGAGAAATTTATATAGGGCCCCGTATTATAATACGAACCCAAATACAGGACCCCGTATTGACAGTAATTTAGGACAACCCCCACATGAATAGCTTCTCCTCGATTGAATGACACTGCACACGGGCCATGACGCAGCTTAGGGCTTAGGATTTAATTAGAGTTTATGGCTTTACTTCCAGTATTGAATGGGGCCCGCCTTTGCATACACCCAAAAATACCACCATCCTTATTAGGGGGACGTGCAAAGGGCACTCAAAAACCGATGACCCATCGGTCGGTATCAGGTTTTGGAAGCCGCAGGGCGGTTAGGTAGGTGCTGAGTAGAACATTACCCTAAGGCTCGTCTAGGGTTTAGGGGTTAGGCATTTAGGGGTTTAGGCTTTATGAGAGTTTAGGGGTTTGGACTTTAGGGTTCGGGGTTTAGGGTTTAGGGGTTTGGGGTCTAGGATACCCTAAGGCTCCAAATAGCCCAATGTAGGTAATATTTGTAGACTTTGGGACCCAATGTAGGTAACATTTGTAGACATGGAGCCCTAGGGATAGATAGGACCTTCGTTCACATCTGATCTGGTCACTCCCCTTGTCAGGTTCCATAATGTTTGTCTATATTAGGTTTCCTAAACTCAGGGGTACCTTTTTGGGGGTGCCTATAACAACAACTATAGTATTTGGGGTCTATTTATTTTGGGAAACTGCCATATAATCACTGCATATCCGCAAGCTCCCCCTATAAAGCCCCCTCTAGTCCCCATGTATCCCCATAGGTTCTTAGTTTGGGAATTGGTGCAAAACATGGAGAGCGGTCATCCACATGGCTGGAGCAACATCCCTAAATCCCAAGCCCCCCATGTTGAATTTTTTAGGGTTTAGGGTTTAGGGTTGAATTTTTTGGCAAGAGTGTAGGCCCCACACCTTGCAAAGCTTTAGTTTAGAGCTCAGGGTTGTCCTGCTCAAGACGGTCTGTAATTACACTCCCCCAAACTAACATGGAAACCCATATAGCCCCATGTTAGAGGGATTGTAGTCTTTATAGGGCCCCTTTTTGGGTTTCCATGTTACTTTCCAGGAGTGAAGGGGGCTCCATTGCAGTTGGGGAGAGGGTGGCAAAACAGACTGAGGTCCCTGAAGCAGCAACACCCCCTCAACCCTGTGCCTATAGTCCCCCCTAAGTAGATAGATTGGGTATCTTATAATAAGATCCCCGTATACCCCATATTCTATCTACTTAAGGGGGACTGTATAACTTTAATGTAAGACCTAAAGACACCTTTGAACCCTTCAAACGCTGAACCCGAAACCCGGACTCCAAAGCCCTTTCTCCTAAACTCTCCCAAGCCCAAATCCCTTAGGGTTAGGGTCCAGGATTTAGAGGGTTTAGGTTTAGGGTTTAGGAGCAAGGGTCTAGGATTTAAAACTTAAGCCCCAGAAACCCCGGTAAAACTCAAGGTTGAGGGTTTTAGGGTTTAGTGTGTAGGGTTTGGGGTTTAGGGTTTTGCACCTTCAAGCCCCGTTAAACTCTGCGAACCCGGGTAAAACCTCTTCAGCGGTTATGCCCAGAAGCCTTGAAACATATCAACCATATTCAAAATCTATCTAAACCCTTTTCAAACCCTGCTACCCCTGGTTGAACCCCCTAAAGCCTCAGCCCTATAAACTCTTCAAACTTTATCACATTTTACCCCCCTTCAAACCCAAACAGGCCGTACTTGAACCCTAAAACGGAGCCCCAAAACCCTAAACTGGATGGTTTTAGGGTTTAGGGTTTTAGGGTTTTGGTTTTAGGGTTTTGGGGTTTTAGGGTTTTAGGGTTCCCCCCTAAAAAGATGAACCCCAAACCCGAAAACACGTTCGGCCTCGACCGTCCCAGAGCCGTCTGAGTCGATCATGTGAAAAAGCTGCTCCAGGTCAACCTACACAGTTTAAGGTTTAGGGTTCCCTAAGCCCTAAACCCTAAAAGTTGGTAATTTGCCTGAGTTTTCGGCATTTAAATGGTTTCAGATCCACCTGCTTCAAAAAGGCCTTCAGAGGCTTAAAAAGGGGGTAGTGGTTTTAAGGGTCAACCTGTGTGTTTAAAGACGGGGCGCTTAGGGGGATTTATGGTTAAGCGCTAAGGGTTTATCGAGGATTTAGGGTCAAGGGTTAAAGGGTTTCAGGGTTCATGTTCCATGTCAGGGACAGTTTCAGGTGGTAGTTACTAGGTGGGTACCCCCATATAAGGTTCATATAAGGCTCGTACAAGGGTAATGGGCCTATATGAGGTTTATATAGGCCTCTTATAAGGGTAACTACCCACCTGGAACTGTCCTTGACCATGGGCTTAGAGGTCACTAAGGGGTCAGGAGCTTCAGGATTGAGGGTTGAAGACTGAGCCTGCAACAAAGGGGGTTGTTATTACTCCGGCGGGGCTTGAGGAGGTTCAGGGCTGAGAGTCAACCTGTTGAGACTGAAGGTCAACCTGAAACTGCCAACGGGGTGTAAAGGGTGTACATGATTACTGTAAACGCCACCTGAAAACGAAAGATTTAGGGCTTGTAACCCTAAACTCTAAACCCTAAACCCTAAGCCCTAAACCCTGTATACCCCATACTCTAAACCCTAAACCCTAAACCTTATATACCCCATATTCTACCTACTTAAGGGGGGCTATAGGGCCCTCCCTGCCTCATCGATGTCCATCACTCTCAGGCGACTCTGAAACTCTGGGTCCTGGTTAACGACCAAGGGGAAGGAGACAAATTATGGTATACTATGGTATAGTATATTACATCATAGTATATCATTAACTGTGGTATAGTATATTATATCATAGTATATTATAGTATATGATATTAAATTATAATAGATTATAACAGATTATTAACATGGTGGCAGTGGGAAGCTTCATGATCCAGGGGAGGGGCTGTCAAGGTCAAGACGGGCCGCTTCCCTCTCGTTTGGAAACCACGAAACAATTGGAAGGATAGCAGGGTTTCGGGTTTAGGGTTGATTGGAATGATAGCACTTGGGGCAGCGTACAAGGTGCCCATGTAGTCTGGAAGTATCCCCATGGTCATATGGCGTAGACGGGCCTTAAGAGAAAGAGAAACTTTTCGACTTTGAGGGCGGGAGAGAGAGAGGGAGAAAGAGAGAGAGAGGGAGAGAGAGAGAGAGAGATGTATATATATATATATGTAGTGAATCATACGGAAAAGTAAATGGACAATCACATGGAAGTGGGGATTGCAACGTGGCTTATAGGGGTGAGGGTTTCTGGATGTTAGGGGTCCCTCTTCGGGGGTCCTCTAGATGAGATGTATCGTTTGATGGAATCTATTTTGGAGCCCCTTATGTATGGAAACCCTAAACCCTAAACCGTAAACTACCTTCTGTCTTACACGAGGACATGCCGCAGTTTATGTTAACAAAACATGTGAGCCATAGTCTAAGCTCCTAGTATCCCCCTTAGTCACCCTTATAATACTTCCCTACATAATCTCCTGTATAACCCCCCTTTGAGGATTTTAGACCCTAAACCCTAAGCCTATATAATCCCCTATTTAACCCCTTTAAGGAGCTTAGTCAACGAGACATGATTGTAAGGTAGTTACAGGTTAGAAGGAATCCTTTAGATAGCCCAGTATACCCCAAACAGGGTTTAGGGTTCAGGGGTTTGGGGTTTAGGAGTTTAGGGGTCTGGAGCTTAGAGGTTTAGGATTTCCATTTGCCCCATTGTCTCCCCCACGCCTCAGAGGCCCTCAACTTAGCCGCCGCAATGCGCTTTTGCCTCTGCGCGGCGTGCTCTGGATCACAACCGGGACATTATGAAAGTTGAGCATGTTGAGTCCTAAACCCTAAACCCTAAAACCCTAAACCCTAAACCCTAAACCCTAAATCCTAAACCCTAAGATGCAACTGACCCTTTTGAAGCTTGGCTGGTAGCTGGTCCGTGGGGTGAAGAAACAGAATCGTCCCCACGGTTTAGGATTTAGGGTTTAGGGGTTCAGGGTTTAAGGGTTTAGGGGTTCAGGGGTTTAGGGTTGAGGGTTTAGGGTAGCAGTGTTTCAAGCCTGGCTGCCTCGACAAGGTCAAGCTGGCCCGC
>CAJNIZ010000751.1:10637-23668 GCA_905231905.1 Symbiodinium pilosum | reverse complement strand
AGTGCAGAGGTACTCTGCGGTTGGGCACTGCAGGGATACTTGGTGGTTGGTCACTAAAGTCAGCTTCCAGTCGGGCGAGGACAACATCTACTTTAAAATCTAACAACCCCACTGCGAGGGTGGGGAATAAAAAAAAGGAAAAAGGGTACTACTGGGGTACCTGGTTAAGAACTTTCATTGCTGTTTACACAGCTCTTCCACAGACCCTCTCGCAGTTTAGGGTTTAGGGTTCAGGTGTTTAGGGCTTGGGTTTAGGGTCTAGGGTTGAGGGTTTACAGTTGAGGGTGTTAGGGCTTAGGGTTTAGGGTTTAGGTGCTTAGGGTTTTCGGGCTGAAGTTTGGGGGGTTTAGGGTTTGGAAGCTTTGGGGTTTAGGATTTCGGGGCTTGGAGGTAAAGATTTAGGGAGAAGCTGATGTGTGTCCTCTGTGGATTCATGTGCATTATTGGCCTGTCTACCACCACCTGACGGGAATGCCCCTCTGAAGCGCAAATCCCTTAACCTATATCCCTATGTCCAAAGTCCAAACCCGAAACCCTAAATCCTAAACCCACATCCCTGCACGCTAAGCCGCAAACCCTAATCCCCAAGCCTGAAATCCTAAATCCCACGTCCCTTAACAAACCCTCAGAACCCAAACCCTAAGCCCTATAATCCCTAAGCCTAGGTCCCAAACACTAAAAGGTAGTTTCTCAAAATAGGAGGCCCCAATATAGACGCCAACATATTATAATCCTTATTACGGGGACCTCCCAAAAAGGGACTCCTGATTTCAGGAAACCTCCATAAGATCCCAGGCAAACAGTTCTGAGCCCAGGGGCGGCATGGACACCAAGGCGCCGAAGGGTACGGGCGACGCCCCAGGCTGGCGCAGGAAGAACTTGGCCTGTTCAGGATGCAGCCATGTCAACTACAATGCGACTTCTTTAACTAGCGAATGGCCCTAGCCTACACCCAACCTTGGTATGAGCCATAGTCTAAACTCCTGGTATCCCCCTCAATAATCGTCCCAAATACAATCCCCTTATAACCCCCCTCTCAAGGAATGTAGACAGTAGCCCATATTGCAGTTAGGGTGTAGTGTTTAGGAGGAGGCCTAACCTGGACTCGACCGACTGTTCTTGATATCAAGGTGGGCTTTTTTGGGGGGGGTTCCAAGGATGGGCTTAGGGTTTAAGGTTTAGGAGTTACGGTTTAAGGTTTAGGGATTCGTATTTGGGGCTTAGGGATCTAGAATTTCCGGTTTAAGACTCAGGTATTTAGAATTTAGGGGGTAAACCGAATTCTCGTCCAATGAGGGACGGCCTGAGCTCCAGCGTCCTGAGCTAAACAACAATCCATCACAATTAGAACTCACCAGGGCCCCCCCACTAATGGTGTCAGGGATATTCAGGGATAACAGTGATTACCTTGGGTCCGGATATGCACATGTTCCTGCTATGCAACATCAGCGGTTGGGAGCCCGATGAGATATGAACCTACTCTCCTAGTGGCTGCAGAAGCTATCTCAACCACAAATTGAGGCCTAAACTCTAAACCCTAAGCCCTCAACCCGTTCAAATCCTTCGCACCTAGCCACTACCAAGCTACATGAAAGAATGCAAGTTCCAGCATAGAAACACATGACATGAAGCTTGCGCAATGCATCTACACTGCAGCTTGAACCGGTAGTAGCTAGGGAAGCAACAGCAGGGTCAAGGATGTCAAAGGCTAAACCATATTTGAGTAAACACAAAGAACTTAAACCCTAAGCCCTTAGCCCTAAGCACCTCAACTACATCAAGGTCCGAAGGCTCTGGTCCAATCTACATCCTAAGCCCCACACGCCCTGGTGCCTCTCCAAGGGACTGCCCACCGTGGGTGTGTAGGGTGTTTTCTTTAATGTTTCGGCCCTAAACGCTAAACCCTAAATCCTGAACCCTAAACCTAAACCCCAAACCCTAAACCACACCAGTTCCAGCCTCATTTTCCTGAGACCCGCCGGCAAGGATCATGTTGCTGTTTGTGTCCTCTGCTGTTCCGAGCCCACTCTCTGGACAGTGTTATGGATCAGGAGGTTTGGGGTTTAGGGTAAAAGGCTTCAGGTTTAGGGCTTAAGGCTTGGGGTTTAAGGCTTGGGGTTTAAGGCTTATAGGGTTTAAGGCTTACGTTTTACAGCTTAGGATTTCGGGTTGGGGACGGTTGGGGGTTTCGGGCTCAAGCTTCGGGAATGATGAATACGGTCAAAGGGAGGGCTTGGTCTAGGGCTCACGGTTGAGGCTTCAGGATTCAGGGGGTATAGGCATAGGCCACAAATTCCGATGGTCCAACCCCAAAATTCCTGACCCCGAACTTCAAATCCCACTCCGCAAGCATTGAGTCAGTCCTAGACTTCCTAGACCCTGGAACCCGATATCTAAGGTTTATAAGGGTTTAGGGCCTCAAGCCCTATGTTTTATCCTCAATGGCAAGTCTTATCCCCCAATGTTAATTGTTCAAAATACTTGTCCTCAAAAAGGCTACAAGGTAGGCTCCAGGTTAAATCAGGATCTCCCTGTAGGGAAGTCGAAAGGACCTCTAAAAACACCCCACGAACGGGGACGCAGGTCCTTGCTGAATTGAGCCGCGAAGATCATGCAGGGATTCCTGTGTCCCATCAAAAATGCTTGAGTGCTTTGGCGTTTCAGGGTCCACGATTCGGGGCTTGGGGTTTGGCATTTACGGTCGAAGGGCTGGGATTTCAGGTCTAGGGTGAAGGGTTACTGCTTCCAAGTCTCTCAGGACTTCAGGGATTCCTCGCCGAAACAAATAGGGGTTTCCAGAAATAGGGCCACACCAATTTACACCCCAATATACTGCAATCCCACTGGCAAGGAACCCCCGAACCCCTGGGGGAGGCCTGCTTTAGAATCGACCTGAAAGGACCGCAGACTTTGTCATTTAGCAGAGCAGCTGTAGAACCCTAAGCCCTTAAAGCCCGAACTTCGCGGGATTCGGGCTTTTGGGAGGGGTAGGGTCTCGGTTTTGTTGCGCCTGCCGGAATCTGACTCTGTTTTTTGCAGTTGGGGGCTTCAGGTCTGTTGATGACGGTATGGAGCTTCAGACCCTAAACCCTAGACTTGAAGACACCTGTATATCAGTCCTCGGAAATATGTTCCTGGACCTCACAAATACCCGTAATAACAGCAATTAACCCCAAAATAGTTAATGTAAGGGCAATTATCCTGGGTCCAAGCTTACCCTAAAACCTGATACCGAACGCACAAGCGTCTTTTCTGGATGTACTATATACTAGATTGTGGACCTTCCAGATTTCTCTTCTACGCTCCAAATCATTATGCGGGGGACCCCCGAAACCGCACCCCTCACTGTTGTAAACTCCAAACCGGAAAATTTTAAACACCACATAACCCGCTATGCATATGTGTAACAACCTCTTCTTTTAAGAGGAGAATGAACATCTAGACCTGAAAGCTTCATCTGCAAACCAAAAAAAAACCCGATCGCATACCCTCAAGCCAAAACCCTGCACACCAATCCCAAATTCTACTTAAACACGTCTAAAGCAACTAGGTTACCTCACTACCCCATCCCTAAACCCGAAGCCCTAAACCCTAAAGCCTAAACCCGAAATGCTAACTTCCCAATATATAGACCATATTATAAGAATATAGTAGATTCCATGTTCTTTTCCGGTATACCTGTATATACCCGTCTATATATATATATATCCGCAGAAAATGCAGCTGTGAGTCTTGGAAGAGGCGCTCTCCCATTCCACATTCTGCATCACCCTTGGCTAGGGTTTAGGATTTGGGGTGTAGGGTTTGGGGTTGGGGTTTAGGTTCTAGCGTTTAAGAATTTAATGTTTGGGGGTTGGTTTCAGGTTTAGGCTCTAGGGTTTAGGGTGCCCTTGATTGAGGATATATGGCCCTTGACGGCCCTAATAGAGGGAAAGTGGATGGGCTAAGCCGCTGTCCAAAGTTATGGAAGAGGATCAATACATGGCTCAGAGCTCAGGGACTTCAATTGAGTGTTTAAGGTTCAAGGTTTGATTTGAAAAGGACTTAGGGATCACGCTTGGAGTTTAGGTTAAGGGTGTAGGGTTCAAAGTCAAGCGTCTAGAGTTTAAGATTCCAGGCTTTAGAGTCTAAATTTGACCTAGTTCTTGATTGTTCCCCCTTAAAACCTAAGCCCCAAAGGGGCTTAGGGTGCTGCTGGTTCATTGCTTATAAGGTTTAGGAATTAGGGCTTCGGGTTCAGAGACTCACCTCCTACCCTCCTCACAGAAGCACAAACAACATGCGCCCTATAGAGACGACTTTCCTTTTTTAAAGTGCGCTACATGGACTATAGTCTTAACTCCTATAGTATCCTCCTTAAGGACCCCTATAGTACTCCCTACATAATCCCCCATATAACCCCCCCCCCCTTAGGGAGTTTAGACCCTAAACCCATAACCCTTCACCCTATGTAAGCCCCTTCGGGAAGAGTGCCTGCCTCGCGCTCAGGGCATCTGAAACCCAATCTACGGTCCGTAAGTAGATAGAACATGCCTTTGGGTATACTATGATAAGATCCCCATATACCCCATATTCTATCTACCTATGGGGGACTATAAGGGTTTGGGGTTTAGGGTGCAGGGGGCTTAGGGATTTAGAGCTTAGGGTGTCTAGGCTTCTAAATCCTGAAGGAAACATCGTCCCCACGACTAAACACCTCAAACCCTAAACCCCCAAATCCTAAACGCTGAATCCCTAAACCCTAGACCCCTAAACGCCTCCATCCCGAAACTCTATCTACACCTCCCTAAGAAAATCCTGTACCGTGGAGCTTCTGCAGCATTAAGTGGCCTGTCCGAAAACATAAACAAAAAAACTGCTGCCATTCACGAAGGAGTTCATGATGTAAGGACAGCTTAAGTTGACAAACCCCATAGCCTTATTTCTAATCCTGAAACCATGAACCCGATAGCCCTACCTAACCCTTAAACCCAGATTCTTTCATATCTCCTTTCACTTCCCATATAACCCCGAAAGATAAACCCCCCAGGGTTTAAGGAGCTAAGAAGGACTGCGTAGGCCTTCATAGGGCCCAATAGGATTCCGGGGAGGGTGCTCATGAGAGGATAGCATTGCAACCCCGAACACCTGAACCCTAAATAGCAATTTCCGTTTTCTTTGCCATTACCCCAACATAACCCCTATCTAATCCCCCCTTGAAGGAACCCTACTAAACAGACCCTAACCCCTTAACCCTAAATCCCTAAACAAGCCCTCACCCCTAAACCCCTAAGCCCCTAAACCCCTACACAGACCCTAAGCCCTTGATCCTAACCCTGAACCCCTAAACCCCTGAAAAGGGCTAACCTAAACCCTACTGTAAACCCCTAAACCCTTAAAAAAGGCCACTTAAACCCTAAATCCCTAGACTCTAAATCCACACATTCCGAAATAGTAGCCTCCAGTTTTTCCAATATCCCTATTTTCATCTTCTACATAACCCTATAAAAACAAGCCAGCACCCTAAACCCTAATCCCTAAACTCTACATCCTTAATCTCCTGAACCCTACAACGGCCAGCAGCTTGCCGGTGCCGAAGTCCCAGAGCTGCAAGGCGTTCTCTGTGCGCCAGGAGCCTGGCACTTGGCTCACGTGGGCCCAAAGGGGCTTAGGGATTTTGGGATTTAGGTATTTAGGGGTTTAGGGATTTAGGGGTTTAGGGTTGTAGGGTTTTAGGATCATTTAATGTTTTAGGAGTTTGAGGGTTTAGGTTGTTAGGGCTTTGGGTGTAGGATTTAGGGTTTAAGGATTTAGTATGTTGTGTTCAGGGGTTTGGGGCCGCTTTCAGGGGCTTTTCAAGAGATTTGGGATGAAGAGTTAGCGTTTAGGGCATAAGGTTTACTAGCGTAGGTTTGGGGACCGTATAAACAATTGAATTCTTATGGCTTTATGAGGATTACATAGGGATTAAGGGTAAAAAATGAAGTTTGACGGCTTTATAAGGATTATATGGAGAGTAGTGGTAATACAACTTATAAAGTCAAACCTGCTCCTGTTTAGGGTTTTTCAGTCTGGGGAATCGGACTGAAGGTTGCACGGTCGGGTCCGGGGCCCGGCTGAATATGGTAATGTGTGGGCCCCTTGAAGGAATTATTTCTTTGAATTTGTGCAATGTTCTATAGGTCTACAGGGAAGCGTACGGTGTGAGGCTTGAGGCCTGAACAACTGGGGTAGGGCCTGGGATAATCCAAGGGGAAATTGTACTCGGACATGAAATGGAACATTAAGTGGACACTTCTTCTATCTTATGTAGAGTTCTATATGGATTGTATAGGTACGTCTAGAGCCTAACTGTATACGACTATTGTGGTGAGGCTGTAGCTGAGGCTGTAGCTGTCAAAGATCATCAGGCAAGATTCTTAAGTAAGATTTCTGGCTGCCACCGTATTGAAGGGCCCGGAGTATGTACAACCCGATTACACTAAGTCCCCTTCAACTGCGCTGTAGGCAAAGGCTTTAGGGTTTAGGCTTTGGAGTTTATGCCTTTGCCTAACTAGAAGACACCATATGGGCCCACTGGGCACTGTAACATAAATTTGGCTCTATGATATGAACACAAGCGCACGCAGATTTCAGCCCTCCCTGGATCAACGTTTCCATAAGTTGCCTCATGTACTCAAACTTGGTATCCTCTGTGCAGTTCGCGCCGTCCTTTTGACGAACTTGTTCTTTGTGATGTCAGTCATGGCCTGCTGGTCATCCTTGTCCTGAAAACTTGTGATGTCTTTGAAGAGGTGCAGCGGCCGTGGATCAGCTTCTGGTAAACAAGGAAGAGCTCGGGCATCCCAATCACAGGCTGAGAACGCGGACACACGCGCCCTGCTAACCACCCATCTCACTCAAGGCGCGCTTGATGCTGAGAGGGCCACCGAACCTGGAGCATTGAGGCCACTGAAGCGGGTGACAAGTTGCAGCCCTCGCCGCAAGTTGCTAGGGTACTATATATCCGCCCCTATAATGGAGAATCTAATGGAAAAGAACATGGAAAATGAAATGGAAACTGGGGAATATAGGGATTCAAGAGATCTCCTCCTTGAAGCTGCTTCAAAGCGCGACTTGCCCAATCCAAGCATCACTCAACCGACCTTGCATCTCCAGAAACCGCGGAATCCTCCGAAACAGATTCCGCATGCACATGGGTGGTTGTCAAAGTTATGGTCCCTTTTTGGATCCCTGTTATAGTACGGCACCTAATGTGGAGGGTACCCAGAGAGGGACCATAATTTTGACAACCACCCACATCAATTATGCAACGGTGTTTCTCAAAAAGGGGAATCTTGCGACCCTGAGGGGAATTCTATGGAATTATGAAGAAGATCATCGCGTTCCTTTTTACGGCTTAATGAGACTTTGGGATGTGGGGCCCACTTGTTGTTCTCCACGTGTAAAGCAGCCAAGACATAGCATGATAGAGTCGTGAGTGATAGAGATAGGGTAGTGTCCCGCCACAGGGGGACCCACCCAACATAGAGTAAAAAATACCATAGTCCTTGTTGTAGCGAGCCCCGAGTTTTGGGAAACACTCAGATAGTGATAGAGGCGTTTATGGCGTTTGGGGTTTAGGGTTTAGGCAAATTATCTACTATTTCAGTACGGAACTTCCATCCCTGCGCAACTGAACAAGCGAGTTAAAAATCGAGCGGGTGAAGGAGTCATGCAGAGTGTATAGCAGACGGATGATTTGCGAAAGTATGGACCATTTTCGGCACCACTGCCCTCTGCGACGCCAAACTCTCAACGCTGCCGCCGAAACAATGAAACCGGAACCCTAAACCCTACAACCTAAACCCTACAATCCCTTTTCCCTGAACCCTAAACCCTATACTACGCATAGCTCATGTTGCCTGTCAGGATCTGCTTGCCATCTGTGGAGATGTCAACTGAGTCTCCGCCTTGGTCCGCCGCTGAGGCAAATGATCCCATGGATGCATGGGGATTAGGGTTTAGGGTTCAGGGATTAGGGTTTAGGATTCTATGAAGTCCCTTTCAGGGATCACGTGGGGATGATTTCGGAAACTTGAACGATTCTGGTTTAGAGAGTCAGGCTTTGTGAGTGAGGCTCCGGGACGATTGGGGGGGTTCTGGGAGTGGATGTGGCTTCAGGGGTTCAGGGCTTGTGCAAAAATATTCCGGATGTTTCAGGCTTATGAAGCTTGGAACTGGGATGACGGCGTGCGAAGAAGTATTCATGATGCTTGAGGCTATTGAAGCTTGAAGCTTGGGTGGAGGGGTGTTGTGTGTGTGTTGGAGACCGACAATCTAAGGTTGGCAATGTAGGTACTTGGTATGGGCCCACAATCTTGCGACCCTTATATATGTACTGTGTACCCTAGAAAGCCCTAGAAACCTAATTACGGGCCCATGGTTAGGACACAGCGAAACAGGTAGCGAACCATATTAAGAGCCCATGCTTAGGCAGTCTTTCCCATACTGACCCAGAAATCTCAAAAACACAGCTCAACATGAGCTATACTCTAAACTCCTAGTATACTCCTTGATAAGCCCCATAATACTCCCATATATAATCCCCTATGAGACCACCCTTAAGGAGTTTAGACCCTAAACCCTAAACCCTGAATAGTAGTCTCCATTTTATTTTCCATTATCCCACTATGACCCAAATCAACTGCCGCATTTCAGATTGAACTGTGCTGCTGGATCTTGCCGATCTTTCTTCCTGAAAAGCGTCTCACAGTCCTAACCCTCCGGCACCCTGACATGGAAACCCGTGTAGGCTCCTGCTGAAAGACTGCGGTGTCTATGGGCGCATGTGAACTATATTATATCTTTACAAATATATGTATATAGGTACATAGTCTAAACTCCTAGTATCATTCTTAGTAGCCCCTATACTACTTCCCTCTCTAACCCCCTATATTATATAACCTCCTTTCATTAGTTTAAATCCTTAACCCAAAGCCCCAAAACCCTAAACCCTATATAACCTGAAAGAGAGGTGATTAATAGTCCCCTATATAATCCCCTATGTAACCCCTTTTAAGGAGTTTGAACAAGAGCCTTTAGTTTCAGGGACACATCAACCTGACAGCCCAACACTTTGCTCCAGCGACCATAGGCGCCTGGCACAGCGATCCTGTTCTAAACCCAGACACCAAGCCTAATGCCTTTCATCTCCAAACCCTGAGGTTTAGGGCTTAGGGACCCAACATCCTACAGTATACCCCTGATCCCTAAGCCCCAAATCCTGTAACCACTGAACTAGGGGCCCAAAATCCTACAGTATACCCCTGATCCCTAAGCTCTAAATATCCCTTTGAACCCCCTGAACCCCCTAAATCTAAATTCCCTTAACCAACCTATGGACCGGCGCCAAGCCACAGATATAGCAGTTCCATAAGCTTCGGACAGAAATGCCTGGGCGACGTAAGCTGTCGGGGTTGCCGACTTTTTTTAGAGTGTCTTCAATGGGGTATGTATGTCTGTACATATACATACGTGAATGTAGATGTATATATCTATATGTACATATTTTGTAGATATGGATAGATCGGTTCTTGGAAAAGCTGGAGGACCAGATGGAAAAAAACGGAAACTGGGACTCGATAGATTTTCTTGGATGACCTCAATTTCAGGACTATTGTCTTTTGCAGTACAACGGGGGTGGGACCCGTTTCTCTGGAAACTCTTGTGCCGCTAGCATTACTCGGAATACCCTTCTGTCTTCACTGCTTGTGGATTACAACGCGAAGTGTTCTTGTACCTGTGGTTGCGTTTCTCATCACCTTGCCCACAATCTAGTATCATGACCCACAAGGCCCGCATGTTGGGTTCATCTTCTTTGTTGGAAGAATGCTCCTTCCCTTTTGCAAGCGACATCCCCTTTTTGTAAGTAAACTGTTCCATTCTGACCAGAGAGTATAGGCCCTGTTGCTGATCCTGAGCCCCTGCTTGGAGGGTCAGACGGTTTATAACCCCTATAAGCTATGTAAAAACCCAATTACCCCCATTATTAACCTACTTATTAAGCCCCCCTGACCCCCCAAGTACACCCTAAACCCTAAACCCTAAATACCCTACACTCCTTACATAAACCCTATATAATCCCCTAATAAGGGTACCCCAAGTACACCCTGATGTTGGCCTCACATGTGCCAAGACCAAGGCCAAGGCCCAGAAACGTGCGCCGAAGCCTTGACCTTTGCAAGCACCCTGCAAAACCCTGAGCTCTGAAGCCTAAACCCTAAATAGTACCCTAAGGACTCATGGACCCAAATAGTAGGGCTAGAGGGCCCAAATACTATAATATGAACGGTAGGTGGGACCTAAAGCCCGAATATTTGGGTTATTGGACCCTTATATAGTCCCCATAATATATTCCTCTACATCCCCCTAAAACCCCTTTAAAGGGACCCTATTATTGGGGTAGTTTCCATGTCAACCTCCAGCTACGCTGGCTAAGCTCAGAGCCCTTTCGAGTGTCCCAGAGCTGTACCTTGTTAAGATTAAGGGTTTAGTTGATGGCTAAGGGTTTAGGGAGTTAGGGTTGAGGGTTTAGAGCTTAGGGCCTAGGGTTTGAGATTTATGGTTTAGGGATTAGGACTCAATACAATCCCCGCTTGTGCAGGGAATAAGAATCTGGGGAAATAAGGCTCAAGGCCTGGAAGTTACAACCACTTCATTTTGTACCCTGTACATGTTTTAACTGTGGAAGATGTTTATCTTGGTCTTCCTGCGCAGGGTACGAGTTGGACAGTGGCAACCCGAGAGCCTAAACCCTAAACCCCCAAAGCCTAATCCCTAATCCCTAAACCACTACACCCCAAACCCTAAACCCTAAACCCTTAATCATCCTAAACCTGTACCCCTAGACCCTAGAATCCCTAGACTAGCATCTCCACAGGGACATATGGGTGGTTGTCAAAATTATGGTCCCCTTTTGGGTACCCTAAATATTAGGGGCCGTATTCTAATAGGGATCCAAAAAGGGACCATAATTTTGAATTTGACAACCAACCATATCTGACTGCACTCGCGCAAAGCCCAGGCTTTCATCCTCGTCAAGAAAAGGAACAGTCTGGCCCCGGCATGAGTTGTGCCCTTTATGGTGGTTGAGGGTTTAGGGTTTAGGGTTTAAGGTTTAGGCTAAATCAAATATTATACCCAATGGGTAGACATAATGATGGTCTAGGACTTAGTACGTAGGTTAATAACCCAATGAGCCATATAATAGCCCCAATCATGCCCATGATTCGCGTACTTACAGAGCAAAGTCTCCATGACCTTCCAAGTAACCCTGAACCCTAAACAATGTTCCCTGAACTCTTTAGTTCCCAGCCACGTATCAAGCCATGGAACCCCAAACCTTTCCAAACCCTGAACCCTCAACACTAAATCCTAAAGCCTAAACCCTGAACGCTCAGAACAGCTCTAGGCCTTTAGAGCCGCGGTCTTGAACCCAAGGGACTCAAATCTTTCATTTCTTGATCCTATATCCAGCGGCCTGTAGTGGGTTTAGAGTTTTAGGGTTTATGGCATGCTCAGCCGACCCCTACGTCCCAAAACCCCAAACCCTCAGCCCACATCCTAGGCACAAAGCCCAGAAGTCGTAAGGCCATAACCCTCCATGCTAAGCCCGATAAACCCTCTACCTTTGGTTTGAGAACCCTAAACCCTAAAACCCCAAAACCCTAAAACCCTAAACCCTAAAACCCAAAACCCTAAAACCCTCAAACCCTAAACCCTAAAACCCCACCCCCGGGGGTCACCGTGTTGTCCCATCCGCCGGAGAGGATGAGATTGGGATCCTCCAGGATCAGCAGGGTCCCTCTGGGAGGGAGGTTTAGCTAATGGGTTGGGGTTTAGGGTTTAGGGTTTAGGGTTTAAGTTTAGGTACTGCCCCCCAGTAACAGTCTATATTAGGGGTACTATTAAGGGGATATAGCCATATTATAATTAATATCCAACTGGTGCTGGGGGGGGGGAGGTACCCAACTAATGGGAATTGAGGTGTAGGGGTTAAGGGCTTTGAGGTTGATGGGAATTTGGGGGGTTAGTCTTTAAGGGTTTTAGTGTGTAAGGTCTGGAGCCAGTTTAGGGTTTCTCGTCTGGTGCTTAATGGCAAAGAGGGCGTTCAGGCGTTTAGGATTCAGGTAAGGACCTGTGTAGCTCCAGCAGTGGTTTGGGGGTTGTTCCGGTACTATCAACTTCTACCTTTTTGAGTTTGGCATTCACGGTAAACACGGAAACATGAACCCTTTGATTGCTCCTTCTTGCACCTGGTGTACTGATAACACATGAATGAAAAACCCACAAGCATCTGCAACAAGTGTATGACCAAGTGGAACTGAACCCCGCATTGTCCTAACCCTACGCCCTCTGCTTATTCCTATGTACCCCCATGTAACCCTAGCTCTTCTTTTGTAGATTGTAATCTCTTACAAAAGAAGAATGCGCGACTTCGTACTGCCTGCCATCGCGCTAAACTCAAATCCTAAGCCCTCAGAACCCCGAACCCACAAGCCCTTCGACCCTAACTATAAACCCTGAGCCCTAAAACCTAACAACCCTAAAGTGGTTACTGGGATACCTCACATTCCTTGCCAGAACTTAAAACCATAAGAACCACAACAAATGTTCAGCAACGACCCCTAAACCTTAATCCCAAAACCCTAACACACTAAGACCCCTAAACCTTAATCCCAAAACCCTAACACCCTAAACCCAAAACCCCTAATCCCTAAACCTCAAAAGCCCTATAATCCCTAAACCACTTAGCAGTAACCCCGCCCCCCCCCGCAAAAGCAGCCTCGGGATGGTACTTCAGCGAGAAGACGCGGTTCGAGTGTCCCGCGGTCTCCTACTCACACGCTATAACGGTTTTAAACGAGGGGTACCTTTTACCCCTATAATGGAGAATCAAATGGAAAAGTAAATGGAAAATGAAATGGAAACTGGGGTTATATAGGAGTTTATAAGGGTCTAATATAACTGGGTTGAACCCAGTTAAATTAAGGATAATGGAAAAGAAAATG
>CAJNIZ010000750.1:0-31072 GCA_905231905.1 Symbiodinium pilosum | reverse complement strand
GAAGCAAGACCTCCCATGGGGGACAGGAGCGGCAAGGCGTTTGGACAGAGGAGGAGGACATCCCGGTGGAAAAGAAGCCACGGAAGAGAGTTATCCTCTTGCCTCGATGGAAGGGCGCCCGGAAGGGCGAGTGTGTTACGAAGGAGGTAGTGAGACCCGGACGAGGAGCGCGAGAAGGGCAACCATAACCAGGACAACGAGGACGACGTTTGGGGGGCTTGGGGTCTGAGTTCCTCGACGGACCGTCAAGATCCGAAGCTTGGCAGTCAGCCTCTCAAGCCGCCAGTCAAGAAAACAAAGTCCTGGGCGCCACTGCCACCGCTCCCAAAGGATCCTACTCTGGTTTCGAGGAAGTGGGCAGAGCTACTTCACCAAGATGCAGTCGACTCCGGACATGGCAAGCACCTGGTGGCGACAGCTCGAAAAATTCAGTCCGCCCAGACACAGGGATCGCGCCTCCATTGGTGATTCCTCCACCGCCTGGACCACCGATTCCGCCGCCGCCACCACCGCCAAAGGCAGGCGGGTAGGTGGGGGCCCAGCGTATGGGAACAGCAGCACGCCAGTCCGCTTCGGTACGCCCAGATTGGATGCTTACAATTCCAGCGCCACCCACTGCACCTGCCCGAGACAGACCCCGCTTGGCCTATGGCCCTCTTCGTGATAAAAGAGTGAAGTCAGCCCGCCAGGATTCTTATACAGATCATGGAACTTGTATTTGATACTATCGAAAGATTACTCGAGTGACATTTTTGAAGATGATTGTGTTGTGATCTCGAAATCCGAAACACTTGAGCTGGATGTGTGAAAACATCAAACCCTCCCCCCAAAATGAACACTCTCACCGCAGGTGATGGCTCTATCTTGAGGGGTACGGGGAGGGTTGTTGGGTGTGTGGGTGTGTGGGGTCAGAACTGTGTTTTTGACCGCATGCATGTATCCCAATTTTCATGTCATGCAGTTTTACATGTGGCGTGTGATTTTGGGCGTGCCTCCAGTTGATGTGGGGTGTTTTTGGGAGGAGGTTAGTGAGGTGTTCGCACTGGGGGGCGTGGTCAGTGGTGGTGGTGCCTTATGCCTCCCTTAAATTTTGCATGTGAATTTTCAAATGTACGTTTTTGAAAACGAACACTTGAACATATAACACTTGAAGTTTTGTGGCTCAGCTGCGACTGCGCTTGTTGTCATGCATGTGAGCAGACAAGCACTTTCACATGCGTACACCATTACACAGCTGTGCCTGGACAACATTTTTCACCCGCCCGCCGTCCCTCAATTGGGGGGTTGGCAAACATGGGCGGGGAGTGAATGGGTCGTGAACCCAAGTGCCACATCCGTTGGGAGTGGCAAGAATCCTTTTCTTGAACCTGTGCGTTCGCCGTGTTGGAACCTCCGTGTTCCACTGCACCTTCCCGAGACAGAAACCGCTTGGCGTATGGCAGAGGGCTCGTGACATAAAAGAGTGAAGTCCGCCCACCAGGATTCTTATAAAGATCATGGAACTTGTATTTGATAATATCGAAAGATTACTCGAGTGACATTTTTGAGAACATGATTGTGTTGTGATCTCGAAATCCGAAACAGTTGAGCTGGATGTGTGAAACATCAAACCTTCCCCCCCCATTTTTTTCGACCGGTCCGCACGGGAGCGCCATTTTTGGATGAATTTGTGAAGATAAATCGACGAGATTTGAAGGATGTTCCGCACGGGAGCGCGATTTTCGAACGTTATGAGATGAAAATTCGTCCAGAAAGTCCAAATGCTCTCTGCGGGAGCGCAATTTCAGGATCTTTAAAATCAGCGATTTTGAGGATGCTCCGCGCAGGACCGCGATTTTTGAAATCAGGGTGCGTCCAACTCGCACGCAGGTCGGTCTAGAAGACTAATTTAACAGCGGGGGAGGCCATTCTTGGAAATCGACGAGATTTTGAGGATGCTTCGCACGGGAGCGTGATTTTCGAACGTTATAGCATGAAAAATCGTCCAGAAAGTCCAATTGCTTCGCGCGGGAGGCACTTTTAAAGATCCATGATTTAGGATGCTCAGCGCGGGAGCGCGTTTTTTTTATACAAAATCTGGGCGGGTCCAACTGGCACGCAGGTCGGTCTAGAAGACTAATTTTCAGTGGGATGGAATTAATTTTGAGAAATTAGAGCGTTATAAAACGACGAAATTTCGAGGATGCTCCGCACGAGAGCGCGATTTTTGAGCGACAAGGGCGCGTCCAAAATCTTTGTACGACAGAAGAAAAGCCGCGGTGGTCGGCAGGCAACGGTACATCTAACAACAAGAGCCCCGCCATGAATGTGGGGAAAAATGCGTAAAATTGGAATAGTAGTAACAGTATATCAAGAGTTAAACATAACCAAAATATAAATGTAAACAGCAATAACTGTAAAGGTAAATGGTCATAATAAATTGTAAATGGTAAATAATAACTTGTACATAGGGCATAGTAATATCAAATAGATGTAAAGCATGAATGTAATGTCCCTTGTGAATCCCCGGAATTCCTGGTGTCCCGGCGCCCGGCGTCCTTGGGGACCCAAGCGTCCCGCGGCGGAGGAACCTATAATGGATTTGTTTGGTCTTGCATCCAGGGTTTCATGCAATGTACGTCTTGGTGATGTTTTAGCTAAGGTCATGCGAGCCAGTGTAAGAACGTGTACAATGTGGTTGCAGTGAAACGGACGTGGACGATTAAAAGGATTGACAGACCCATTGTTGCAGCTTTCCTTGTGGATCAAAGTTAGCAGACAGCTTCCCGGGGTCCGGCCCCGAGACTGGGCGCTAGAAGCAAGCTTTGAGTGGAGACGTAAATCCAGTTTGTTGTGTGTCTCAGAAAATTGTTATTCAGCTGAGGAGCGCATGAGACTGGCATGCTGCTCAGATGCGGCACCTGCAAAGCCCGACCGAATCTTGGCCCAGCCGGTGCCTTTGGCTAATTATTCGTGTGATTCGGCATGGGCCAAATCGTGACAATGATAATGATACTTGTAAAATGATTGTGTCCAGGGGGTACTCGCAACAGTCATTGGTTTAGTGTTGGCGGAAATTTGAGTGGTCTGATGGCATCCTTTGGTGGCAGTTTTGACGATTCTACTTCGTGAAATTTTTGTTTGCTCTCTGCTGGTGTGCTTTGCAGATTGTTTGAGGCTCTTGAGCAGAGTGCCTTCACGCCCGCGGACGTGAAATTTGCGGAGGAGCGTTCAAACAAGCAGGGCTCCAGCTTCTTGCAGATGAGACTGTCGCTCTCTGCGCTGCACCTTCAGCAGGAGCCTTGAACTGTTTGGAAATGATCGATCTGGATGTTCTTTTGGAAATGTGCTAAGTGTTGCCGCCTCAACCCATAGAACGCAACATATCCAAGGAAAAGTCGCCAAAAATGTTCACTGGTTTGTCCCAGATCCCCGAAGACCCGTAAGCACGGAGCCGCGCTAAAACGGAAAAGCGCTGAATCCCGAGCCTTGTCAAAGCCGGCCGCCATGAAATGCATCCTAAACCTTAGACCAGACCTAAAGATGCACCGTAAGCCATAGATCCGACACCTCGTTAACCAGATAAAGGCCAAACCCCGTGTGCTGTGCGCAGGCGGAAGTCCGAAGAGTTGGGAAAACTCAGCCCAAACACGCCTCATGGAGCCGTAAAGATTACAGGCCGAAAGTTGCAACAAAACTCTACTTCTGAAATCCCGAACGTAAAGTCCCCATGGGCCTACGCTTCTAGGCCCCAAGCCCTCAACCTGTGAGCGCTTAATAAGAATTCTGCGCACCCCAGATAGTTGAACGGCACAATATGCCAAGCCCTGACCCCGAAAGCCCTAAAATCCCTCTACCTTCAACCCTTTGCCAAAACCCTAAAGCAGAGAGCTCGAGTAATTCCTGATTTGCTGGGTGTTTCAGAGTGCCTGTACCCTCCGTTTTCTCAACAAGAACTGATCGCTTCATAGTGTCTTCACCGAAGATCTGTCAAAAGTGGACACATAAGTTCCTAATTGTAATAGATTGCCTAAGTAAATCATTCCAATAGAATTCCTCTAGAGATCCTCTAGAATCCTTCCGTTCAGGAACAGGCTCTGGCAATGACGGCTGCCCTGATAGAAGAGGTTGACCTGCTGCAGTTGGGAGGCAAAGCCCTACAGAAGCAACTCGCAGACCCTCGCCTTGATCTGGGTGTGCACAAGCTGTCACGTATGACAAATCAACGTCACCGAATTTTGCTAGGATCGTGTGGTTGTGCTGTTTGACTATTGGTATTGAGTAGTTTTTTGATGGATGATTGAATCAAGTTGAGGGTTCTCACGGTGTGCGCTTGGTGCCTATAGAGGACTCCAGAGCAGCCATTTCGACTGGACTGGGCATGAATTGCGATCTGCTGAAGACGGGAAATTGTAGTACAACACATTTGCAGCGGGATGACAGTCCTGGCAGCTGGGGCAATATGCAAGCTTAACCATCATGGATCATACATGTAAGGAAGCTAGAAACCAGCCCGTCTGCTGTGGTATTCCACAGCAGCTGTCCAGTTGAGCTAAAGGGAAGTTCAGCTCATAGAGTCCTGGATATGAGCCATCAACATTCAAAAGCTGTGCGGCAGATATGCGGACTCTTGCTCTAAGAGCGCCTGGCGGCTTTTGCTAATTAGATTGAAGTCCTCATCTGATTTCTGGGACTGTGGTCCTGCCGTACACTAGCGTGCATTGTTGTGAGAGAGGACCCTGTCACACAGTCTCAGGATCCTCCCACACAACACAAGGAGGCACGGCTTATCAATGGTAAGCTGTGCAACGGCTCTTGAGATTCTGTTGAGTCTTCACGGGTACAAGGTTTGGGAGGCTCTTTTTAGATACCATAAGTTTTTCTTCTTGACGAGGGGAAGTTCCTGATCATAGGGCCGTCACCTGTAATTGATGGAGTGATGTCCCCTGGCCATTGATGTGAGCTCCAATAGGGGAGTACTCCCACTTTCATGTATGGCCTGCCAAAGCCACTAGTCACTAGAAGGAACCCAGGATGAGGCGTTCTGCTTCCTCGCCCTAATACTAAAGATCTTGTCAACATTCATATTGTAAAGTGAAGCGGGGCAATTCAGGGAGTCGGAGGGAGGCCACTGCTAGATCATGGTTACCTGCGTGCTAGTTCGATCACCCTTGCTGCCAGCAAAGCCATGAAATCCATGAGGTTGATTGAGGCTTCCAGTATCATGTTATTGCTGTACCTCCACTATTGTCAAGGCGACCTCATGTTTTTGATATTGTTAGAGTACTCGTCCCCAGCATAATCAACAATGCAGTAATTGGGTTCCCAAACTGATGCATACACGCTCAAGACTCTGCAACTGAAAGGTGGGTGCTGCTATGCCGGCTCCATTGATTTTGGAGGACGTGAAAGCAAGACACATAATGCCAAAGGATGATTAGGAAACACGATTACCCTTGCTTAAAATCAGAATGTTCATGATAAGGACGAAGGTGGTCATGATGGTAGTCATGACCGTGATGTTGATGCTGTTCATGAACACATCATGGGAAGTGGGACTTTGAACAAGGTTCCGGATCACTGCACCGTGCAACCCTATGCGTGAGTGCCTGCCGGTAGCGGTTGCCTCCCTCAATGATGATTGACGCTGCCACTGCAGGAAAAGTCTCCTGCCCTGCTTCCAGACATGAATCAGAAGCCAGCCACGGCTCCTCGGATTTGGCTTATCGGAACATGTGTGTAGAGCTCAGTTTTTGTGCCAGGCGTCAGATGCTCACTGCAACTTGCAAGAGCTGTTTTCTTTACTATTGTGTTGGACCTGGGCGGTGCGGATCTTCTAGGGAAGTTGCAGTCTACACGTTGTCTTTTGCGGCGAAGTTTTGTACCAGGAATTTTGGATGCCTAGTGAGTAATGCCAATGGCGTGGACTAGGTTTCATGACCAGGTGCAAGGGTTGGGTGAGGGCTGCAAACCTAGAAACAGTGTAGGCCCTGGGAAGAGATGCAGCGCAGCTATGGTTGATTGGACTAGGGAGCACTGCCTATGAAGGATGCAGAATGTATTGGCTAGCAAGATTACATGTTGCCACGTGCTCGTGGCGAACATGCAGAGGTGAGCCGATTTTTGGGGGCTTGCGCGTTTCCAAGCAAGCCGGGCGCAATGAGCTCGTTAAGATCAGGCACATCCACCCTGACCCCAGATACAGTTTGATCCAGATAGAATCCCACAGTTACATTGACTTGGCTGAATTGTCTTTCACACTGAGCCCACAGTCAGCTTTGGAAAAACTGGAGAGACAAGCCAGGACAGTCATTGCCTTGCTGGCAATGATGTACACTTCCCTAACTTGGATGTAGTGTCATTCAGGGTGGGACCGAACCGCCCCGGGCGGGTGCCCACCACAAGCCGCTTGTTTGCACAGAAGAATCGGGATGAAGATGTTGTAAGAAAGGGGCACAGAGCATACGCTGGTTAGGGCTCATGTTTCACGTTTGTGCTCCGGTGCGTGCGTCTCGGCTTGGGTTCAGGATGTGGGTTCTGAGTTTGCATGCCTGAGAAGGCAATTCTATGGGTCGGCTCTTTTCAGCATTTGGCAGACTAGTGTTGTGGACGTTAACACTGAGCGACACTTTAATGAATCGAATGCCAGCTCCGACTTTATCCCGAATCAGCAGCGCTGGCCAGGCGGTATCAAGCCTTGATGCAGGCGGAAGTCAAGAAGCCAGGCGCTGCAGGGGCTAAGAGCATGGCAGTCTGTATATGTTCGGTTCATGAGGAGCTTCAAGCATCGTCCAACATGTAGGGACTTCGGTTGAGGCCCATTCTGGGTGGGTAGTTTATAAGTGCGGAACACCACTCCTACAAGTTATGGGGGTCTCATGGGCTTCCCTGCGGGAGTTGATATGGAAGCTACCCACCTGAGCAAGGTATTTGCATGCAGGGTGTTGTATTGGGGATTGGAGTGCAGGCAAATGCCAAATGAATGCAAGCTACAGCGCTGCCTGTTCGCACCCACACCACTCAAGCCTTGGAGCACTTTTTTTGTGCTTATAGACAACTCTCAAAGTTGGTGAGGCAATTCGCTGAACACCAACCAGTTCGGAACACTCAGATCCAGTTGTGCCCTTCAAAACTTTACAAGTCCTGTTTACGTCATCCAGCCCCCGGCGCTTGCTGGTCCTCAGGGAAGTCCAAAGAGCGAGCGAGCTGGGACGATGGATTCCGTGCATATTTCCCGGTGTCAAAGGGCAGCAGGCTAGTGGGTTCATGGCTTCAGGGAATTGCGTTCTCCGTTCTCAATTCATTATCCTCTGCTAGATCTTGCGGCCTTGCGAGCCTTGGATCCTAAGGTTGCCCGGCGTTTAGGGAGTGGGGATATTGAGAATGTAGGACAAACAGCACATGTCCATTGAACAAATTGAGGACTCCATGCTCATGGTAGCGGAATTCCATTTTTGGTTGGGAGAAGATTTCAGCCGTGATGCTTTGAAGCATCACTGGCTTGCAGTTTAGCTGGTTTTTGCGGCTGAGAGCGTTTCTTGCAGACTCCATTTCACCAGTGGTTAAGATTTGATCATAGACGTTGCTAGAGATACTAGAGCAACTGTTACAGAGGGGTGCGCAGCAGGACAATCCCCGCATGAATAGGCTTGCTGGATCCCGCTTTGCTCCATAAACTGAGGAGGACGTGCCTTCTAGCCAGCATGTACCAGTTCAGATGGCTAGCTCAGCCAAGGCTATGTTTACGCATCGTTTCCAGCCGATGGTTCGACTATGCCATTGGATGCGTAATCCTGTTCAACTCACTTCTCGTTGGCATTGAGGTTCAGCTCAGTCTGGTTGGCCAGGATGTGGATTGGATGCAGCCTCTGGACACAGGCTTCATAGCACTGTATTTTATTGAGCTGTGCATGCGGCTGATTGGTATGGGCTGGCGACAGTGTTTTTGCGATGGATGGTTCCTTTTGGATTTTACACTGGCTGCCAGGCCGCAAACTGCATTGTTGTTTTGAATCATTTGAACCCATTAAATGTATTCCTGATGGCCAAAAGGGTTAAGAGTGCTCCTGGTGGGCCTCGACTTTGGCGAAAGCCTCTTGGGTTTTGCATTTGTGTAGCTGCGAACTCGGTAGCCGCGGCCGCACCTGAGCATGGCGGTCACTGGCGTAGGTTTGAAACCTCCGCAATCTTGAAAACAGTTCTCTTTCTATGGCAAACGATTTGAGTTCCCAGAAGTCCCGAGTCAGTGTGCAGTGTGGCAGGTCCCGGCTGCAGTGCGTAACACCTAGTACCCAGATGACTGTGCGGGTAAGCAAGTTTCGGTTGGTAGGTCAACACTCCTGCAGAGGTTGTCCTGGGCATTGTCACAGTGTTCGTGCTGATGCAGCTTGGAAGTGTCTATATATGGGCTATGGGTTTGGGGCAGCTGGAGATTTCTGGCATTTGGACAGGTTCATGTGATCAGGATAAGGTCCGCAGTGGGTGGTTTTGTTGCAAAGTCGAGTGTATCTTTTTTTCCGGACATTTTGGTTCCTGGTGGAAGCCTTGCAAAGCCTAGAGACCCTTACACCCCCTTAAAGCCCTCATACGTCTGAACCCCAGCCTGACAGGATTACGCAAGCCTATACCTCACCACCAGAAGCCAAACCTTAAACCCCCAAACCCTCACACGCCTGAACTCTCGTACTGGGATTATATAGGTATTAAAATTAGACGGAAATCATAGGTGCAGGGTGTTCTAGGACCCTACCAGTGGGATTATGCAGCGTTATATGCAGTTTATTATGGATTTATTGCTTTGGCTTGAATAGTTTGAGTGTTCAGGGTTTATGGTTGATAGTTTAGGGTTTAAGGTTAAGGGTTTGGCGTGAGGTTGTTCAGGGTTTAGGATGTGAGGGTTTGGGGCTTTAGGGTTTGGAGTCCAGGGAGGTTTTGGGCTCAGACTTTGTGGCTTTGCCTTGTGGTTGCTGAGTAAAATCTTACATTTCGGTGCATACCTGCGAGTAGTATGGATTAAGATGACAATTATTCATGCCACCTCAAGAACATTCAAGATAATGGCCGCTCAGCGCGTAGGACTTCATGGTTGAACAAGTTTAATCAAACCCTCAAATCCCAAAAGCTAAACCTCATCCCTGGCCCCGAGACCTTAAATCCTACCTTAAATTCTAAATCCTAAATGCTACATCCTAAATCCCAGTCCCCGCCATCCATCTGAATCCCTAAAATGGGGCTAAGGTCAAGGTTTAGATTCAAGGTTTGGAATATCTTGGGGCCAAATGAGCTCTTCAAAATCGTCCCTATACAGTCCTGAATAGGGATCTCCAGGATCTAAGCAAAACCCTTTTGTATCCGCAGGTTCCCTGCTGGCCAATCAAAGCGTCCCCCCGAATCATCCTGTGATCCCACAGCCCCAGCCTGACACTTTGGCCCTCAGCCCAAAACTTACCTTGCAGGCTCCTGTTTCCCAAGCGCGAGGCTCTGAAAGCTAATCCTAAACCTGAAGCTCCTGAACTCAAAGGTTTGGTTCCGGTGGTGACCTGGGCCTTCTCGAGTCCGTGTTGGTGGTGCCTTTTCCTAGATTGCAGGGAGGCTTTGGGTTGTATTGTTTGGTAGATGTGTTTCTATATTTTTTCAGGAGCAGATTCAACGCATGAAGGAAAACTTTGAGAGTTGTTTTACGTTCTGTGGCTAGCTCCTGTCTTTGACTTGAGGTTCGTGCCATGCGGCTTCTGCGTCTCATCCGGGCGCTCCGGATGCTGAAGTACTTCAGCGCCTTGGGGCAGATTTTTTTCTAAAGATCTCTAGGAAACACACCTGTCTCGAACAAAACCTGGATTTCCTTTACCAGACCATGGAATAAGTTCATCGCATGGTCAACAGCTTTTCCTCCCTTTGGGGAAACACATTTTCCTTACAGGTCCTGGAAGGGAATGTTTTGGAGATTCTATTCCCTGGTTGTTGCATTGGGATGGCAGTTTGGTCAGCTGAAACAGACCATAGGGTAGATTGCACGTTTTGCGCTTGATCCTGATCCGGTCGCGAAGGACAGCAATGCTGTAGAGAGTCAGCAGTCAGTCTCATGCTACAGCTTGTTACCCAAGACTGTCGAGGAACCGTGTGGAGACTGGTGTATGGCCTGCTGACATCGCACAATGCCACTGGGTTGATTGTGTCAGGGCAACTACATGGGAATCGTGAATCAACCTCTTCAGCCAGTAGCTAGCCCTATCGAAGGCTTGTGCCTTGAATCCTCAATTTTAAAGATTCAGCAGACAAGCCGCAGTTGCCTTTATCTGCTGGGTGTGTTTGATGGGTTTCGTTTCAGACTAATGATTACTGGCCTTCTTGAGATTTTTGAGTTGAGCATGTCATGCCCAGCCTTGAGTCCCGTCCCAGCAAGGCTATGTTTTCAACGCTGGCGCTCATACTGTTGACGCTGTACGTCTTTGCATGCTTGGGTGTTGAAGCTTGACAGAAGTTTTGAAGGGCAGGTTTTTGTTCTTTGTTGGATAGGCTCAAGACGCCTGACAGGCCTGCAGGGCTGTTCCCGATTTTTCAGCACATGACTGTGACTTAGGGTTAGCTTCAATTCCAGGCATGGCGTATTGAAAGCTCCCCTTTGTTTGTATTTTTTGGAGCTCAGGAGCTGATCACGAAAGATGAGAATCTTCTGGAAATAGCAGAGATTAAGCTGATCGTGGACACCCACTTCATTTCCGTCTTTGTTTCCATGCTGACCTTGGTGCAGTTCGTCACCGTGGACTCAGCCACAATGCCAGCATGGAATTGGCAGTTGTCATCATGCATAGAAATTCTTTGCGGAAGCAGGAACTTGAAGTCTTTGCTGCCTGAGGTTGCATATATCTATGCGCCTTTGATAAAAGAAAAGCCGATACTTGCCCTATATTTCTTTGCGGTTGCCTCAGCTTGTCAGATGCGAAGACCCGCAGCTAAAACCATGATGATGGAGTTTTCGCCTATAAGGCCATCATCTTGATTGTTTCGATTGCCCTCATGAACCTGGTGACGGCCGCCAGGTAAAGCATAAGAACTTTGTGCAGCTTTGTGTACGCAATATACATTTGACAGGCAAACCTATATAAAGAAAACTATTTGAAGTCTCCAGTGTCTGAGATATGTACTTCTTAACCTACCCTTTACAGCCTCAACTCGATGTTTAGCTGCCCAGTCTGGAACACATTCCAAGCCTCTGCAAAAGGGCAACCTTCGCGATCATTCTGGAGTGTGTCAGGTGGAATGTATCTGGTGGGGTGGGTTCCGATACCGCAAAACTGGCCTTGCAAGGGTTGGGAGGGCTTTGGAATGCCTGCTTTGACCTACCGCAGCCCCAAGTCTGAATCAAGAGGCTCCGGCTCGGATCACCCCTCCGCAACAGACTTTTGAAACATTAGAATCCTGAGAGACAGCTGGCCACTTGTCCTGCCTCTTCGGCAAACTGGTAGTCCGAAATCTCAAACAATTATTTCTCCCCGGGCCACCAGTTTTGAGGAATCTAATATGCGCGTAGCCAGAGTTTGTTTTCTTGTTTCTTTCACAATATTCCTTAGTCGAAAGCTTGGTCGTAGCTAATGGCACTCACAACCAGATGACAAGCTTGAATTCACAGCCGGAGATCCAGGAAACCAGATCGTGCTGCATCTGAGGCTGTCTTGGTTGAAGGTGCTCTGGAGAATGCAGCTCATGACAGAGAGGCAGATAAGCTCAACCTGCAGGAGAAGCTCAAGGAAGCGGCTGCTTGTTCTTATCATTGCCGTTCACATTTCTGGTTTGCTTTGGGCTTCCGAATGGTTGAAGCTGGCACCTCTCGGCGTCGAGACCCTGAGCCGCTCTTGGACCTAAAGCCTTCCGAAGCACTGCACCGGATGGCTACTCCAGCGAACTGGTTGCGTAAGGTCAAAGTAGATACACCATACCTTCAGAAATGGCTCGTGTCGTTAGCCATTTGCATTCAAAGGTTAAAAGATGTGGAACAAGCTTAAACTTCTATGGCCACCACCCTCATTTATCTAGCAATTTCCTCAACCTGCAGGCTAGCACTTGTATTCGTAATGTACTCGTCCAAATTCACCATTTGTGGCAGTGCCTGTTGTAGGGCTGGTGCTGTCCTGGTGCTGGTTAGTGCTCGGTTGGTCTGAGATGGCGGTCGGGTCGGTCAGGGCGTTCGTGGGTTGGGGGGCAGTGGCGGTTGTTATGGCGTTGGTAGCGGTCCTGCTGGTGGTGGCAGTCAAAGCCTTTGCTCCTGACGACCATCAGTTGCAGATTCCAGGGTTGGAAGGCATGGATCAATGTTGAGGTAGTGTATCCGTTCGCCGAATGCTCGTCCGCACATTTCTGATGCCAGCTTGGCTGGATGCTGACATGTCAGTAAGTGCCAAGTGCCACAGGCCTTCAGGATGCTGACATGTTCCCAGCTTCATGTTTGGAATAGATTCCAGGACATTTGTAGTGAAGCTCCAAACTCTCTTAGGTTTAAGCTGAAACCCACACCCCCCATCGACTCTGCACCTCGGACACTTGAAGAAATGACGGCAAGCCTTTGCCAAATTCTTATCTTGCCTCTGTCTGGCAACTAGGCAGAGCGTCCATTCAACATTGAAAGCAACGAGACGAGAGTAGCACTTGTAGTGCAGGCGAGTGCAGGAATTTAGGGGAGGAGATGTTGAGATGCTCGCGCTCAAGCTGCAACTGCAATAACCACCTCTGAGCCACCCAAATACTGTCAACACCCACGTTTTAACGTCAACGCACCCTGTTTGGGGAGCTCCGACTCAACCGCATAATGATCCGGGCCTCGCTCCACTGCTTTGCGCGGCGGATAGAGGTTGGTTGGCAAGCGTATGATTGTCATCTCGGGGGCAGTTGCTGCAGTTGTCATGTTTGTTTGTGGAAATGGTCGAGGCTAATAATTACTTTGGCTTTGGCTGTGGCTGTAGATGTGGTTGTGATGGAGGTGACAACTGGTAGGAATATCAGCATTTTGGCGCATGTCACTATGATTATTGGGGTTTCTCCAACTTTGGTGTCAGTCGATGTAATGACTACTCGTCGTTCCAGATACTGCTACTGTTTGTTAGCACGTAGTCGTCGCCTTTTGTTCTGAAGCCTAAGATTTTGATGATGAGCGCCTGACCGCCAAGGTTCCAAGGTTGAGGGAGGTCTTTGCCGCGATGGATGCCAACGGCGATGGAAATGTGACATTAGAGGACACGGCCGCAGAATGACCCGCCATTCTTGGGACATTTGTTGATGGTATTGCTGTTGGGTTGTCTTAGTTGGAACGTTGAACGGGCTATGACAACTCGTGGCTGCATGGATGAGGACTTGAATTAGGATGTCTGCGTTGCATCATTGCAACTACACCCTAAACCCTAATCTTAATTGCCGAAACGTCGAAAGGTGCGTATGCAGTTTGATCACATTTTACCGCAATGTTCTGCCCGTGTTGATCGGCAGCAATATGACCGTGAGCAAGATGATGCAGCTCTTCAGAAGCGTGTTGCTTGACATAGTAATCTGTAATGCAGGCATGGTTTTGAGCTTTGCTTCGACCTTTGTCACTTCAAGATGATTTCGAAGAACACGTTCGGTGTACATGTCTGGGGCCAGAGTGTGGCTCGAGCTTATCTCGTGTTGGTAAAGGGCATCCAGCCCGTTATCTACAAACGGTTCAGCTTCGATGTGACACCCCCGGGAAAGGAGATAGAAGCAGTGCCAATGGACGTCATACCCAAAGAGTTCTTCGAAAAGAATTCCGTCGGCAGCATGCAGGCGCAGCATGCACGGTGGTGTGAATAGACTTAGTTGGAAGGTCCAGTGCATTGTGGCAAAGATTGCATGAGGAAGGTTCGAGGGGATGATTTTTCATTTCAGGAAGTCCAAAGTAAAGGACCGTCAAGCTGTGTAATGAGCTGGCTATAAATAATGTTAAGCAGAGACTCCATGTCTAGGTTATTCAAAATCTCAGTTTTCCTAGGTTCAAAAGGCCTCCAGGAGTGGTGTTAAGCTTTGCAGAGTGTTGAGATAGCATAGAAAAGGCAACTACGAGGCACAGCATGAAGCAGAGCTGGGAGGCTGCAGCAATTCAGCTACTCCTTTTTCCGGAGCTGCAGTCATTTTAGCTTTCAATAAAGCTCAATCACGCACGCGTGAGGGTTGCCGGGAACCCTCTAGAGGCCCCTTACCTAGCAATGTCATATGTCTGGAAGCCTGATTAGGTGTTGGAGCCTATTATCTCCAGACCCAGTTTTGACAGGAGATTTTCGAAGTCCTGGATGTTGATGGCGGGGGCGAGCTTTCACAAGAAGAGTTCGCCAGGAGCTAAGTACATACACCTAGAAACAGGTTTTCAATCAAGACCATGCGCACACAGGTTCAATGCGTGCTTGTATCAGCGAGCAAAATTCCAATCACGTTATCGCATGGACGTAGCCGTAGCAGTCTAACATCTGTAGCGTAGTGGAACACTGCTTTTCATTACTCCAACCTGATGACCGGCTTGCAAGCACAAGTTGCTTGCAGTTGCAAGCCCTGATCTCCCCAAGCCTGCATGTCAGGCTTTTCAAGACTGCAGCTAAATTTGCTGGTAAATCGTGGAGTAGCTGAGAACCACTAAGAACCTGACAGCATGTGAGTGAGCAATAGCCTAAATACTCGGCCTCAGGAAAGAGTCCGATCCGAGATTTTGGCTTGCTCGGAGGTACATTCATTCTTCGAAGTACATTTGCCCTGTAAACCGATTTGGCGAATGCACAAAAATGATAACCCCAATCATAGAGGCCCACTTGGAAAGAAGGAATATTGTAGATGGCTCATATGCCGTGAGGTGGACGGTCTGCTTGACATCTTCTTTCGCGATGTGCCGCTCGAGATGCTCGGTTGGCCTTGAGCTTGCAATGCAGCCTTTGTGGCTTGCAGGTCTCGGATTCTCTAAAGTAGTCTTGACTTCGGAAGCACTGGCAGTACTTCCCTGGCAAGTGTCCACAGTCTCAAGATACGACTTTTCCGCTGAGCAATCCATGCAGAGTAACAAGTAGGGCTGAAACGGGCTTCCACTGCGAAGGGCCTCCCCATGCGCATAGCCGTGGAAGACATAATAGGTCAAGACGCAGTGTATGATGAAGGCATTACAACCTCCAATCGTTTGTAGCTGTATAAGTTTGTATTCCCCGGCTGGTAGAATCAGATGTACTAGGCTACCATAGCCCATGCCATGTCACCCAGGACCGTGCAAACTCTGAAGATGCTCCGAGTCATGGAGAGCAGGCTGCAAGGCCTCAAAGACACCATCGACACGGTGCAGCATAAGCTCGTGGCACCTGCCTGCACGCTTTGGTTTCGGGGTCCAGAGATTGAAGCTACGGATTTTCCTTTCTAGATTTGGGAACATGGAAGGTGTGCCTGCCTGCACGGCTGCATGAGGGCTTCCATCCTAGGGTGAAATCAATTGCAAGAAGTTTTACTGAACCGTATCATTCGGTTGGAGCTCCTACGCATGGGTGTGCTTCAAGGGTTTTGCTGGGCGACGTTTAAAAGAAAAACTCGGAAGCTACCTTCAACTGGAACCTCGTGATGCTTGCCTGGCTGCAGCGACCGCTCTTACCTGTCCCCTCTGAGGACCCAAGCATCCGAGCCTCCACCCCACAAAAAATCCCCAAACTGTTTTCCATCATGACAGGCTCTGCCCACGGTGCCTGTAGTGGAGGCCGCTGGCTGAAAAGGTTTTGTAAAGTCGGGATGGCTCATTTCTCTGTCCCACAAAAAGCAGAATCCATATCTTGCTTCGACGGCAGCGTTTCAAATGTTTTCATGAACCCTCAGCCTTGCTTACGTGAACACCTAGGATACAATGTGTTGAAGAACTTAAACGTCTTATTGATGGCTTGGCGGCTTATCTTTGATCAGATATGTCTTGTTCAGGCATCAAGATTTCACGATGTGGCAAAACCCATGCTCATAAAGCTGGCTGTACTTCTCTCTTTGCGTATGGGTTGCAGCATCTAAGGGTGCAAATGGTGCTTGAGCTTGGGCTTCAGGAATTGCAGGTGGAAGGTGGCAAGTGTCTCAAGATTACTGAAGGGTTTCAGCTAGATAAAAGATACTTCATCTACATGAGGCATCTCCACCTGGATCTAGGGCGAGAGATGTGCAGATTGCATTTGCTTTACTCCATGCACTTTGCAGGACAAGGCAGTGACGCCGTCGGATGCCTTCCGGAAGCTACTCTCTTAGCTTGCATCCATGCGTTGAATCGCACCCTGGTGCTTTTGCCGAGACCTGGACCTGTTTCAGTGTTTCCGCAACTGAGCAGTTTGCATCTGTGAGACCCGAAAGTAGGCTTGCCGCCAAGTGCGCCTGGAGAGTCATGGAGACAAGATGTAAAGGCAAAGTGATGACACTTGCAGCACTTGATCATGCACAGCATCTCAGTCATGTTTCCATTAGAAGGGGCTTTATCAAGAGCTACTCGGCGTTGAGCACCTGAGCATCCCGGCCTGTTTGGGTGATGTTGCGCAGGCCTTTATACCTCAGAAAACGACGACATGCATTACTTGGGCAGTGCATCGCGGTACACGTTCGTCTTGTTCAAGCCAAGGCATCCGGCATCGCTTCGCTGTGAAATCGCAGGAAGCACGTGATAATGTCTGGGGAAATTTCAGGTGTGCTTACGGTATGGGCATAAGCCTGGATCAAGAGGAGGTTGTGTTACAAATAGACTAGAGAGGGTGACCTTCGAAGGCTAGATCCCTTGACCAGCCTGAAACCTGTGGTACCTAATGGAAGCTCTCCTGAAGAACCCCGAAGTTGCACCTGGAGCCCCGTCTTGGTGCTCGCCAGCTCAGGGCTCCCATGTTGCCAGACTCCAGACCCAAGGGTTTCATGGTCCCAGAGCTTAGGCTGATGGACGAAACTTTGATCTTGATCTCAATCCATGGTTGGACACCTTACATTAAAAATTCTCGGGAACTCGCCTTCCTCGAACTGCAAATGTCGCTTGGATCTGAAGTCGGCATGGTTCCAAACGTAGACCTCACCTTGACACGGAGCTTCTCCAACAATCAATGACATGCCAGTGCATTGTTTGGATGCCTACATGCCTGGCCAAGTGCAGGTCAGGCTTTTGGGGAAGCTGTCGATGTCAAGGCGTTCAAGCAAATGCAGGTCCACTCGCGTGTGTTTTTAAGCAGTCTTGGTAATTCGGGATTCTCTCCCGAATCCTGCAGCAGCAACGGACCAAAGTGGACCTGTGAAGCGCTGCGTCTGTCTGGCTAAGCTTTAAATCATCCTCCTTGTGTAGCTCAGTGTGTGCAACCTCTGTTCTCTCAGGCAGCTGCAGTGCATTGAAAAAGCATCAGCCTCGCGGTGATCCAAAGGATCGCCGTGCAGACTTCAGAGATCGCTGTGGTGTACCGACCACTTACCCACAACATACATCCATCTCGCTGCCCAATCTGAATGCCTAAGGCCGATACCCCGAAGATCTCTGGGGTCCTAGTAGCCGTGCAGGCGCAAAATGCACAAAGACGACTCATCAGGTTGCAGGCTACGGTCTATTGTAGAAGGCTATTGCTTGTGTGGTGCTTCTCTTGGATGCCGAAATACGGATGGACGGAAGGGTCCAACGACAACACGCTCCCCTACTTACTCAGGTTCTCATGCCGGATTGCATTAGCATGGCTGCAGATGGTTGTTTTCAAGCCCAAGTCCTCAAGCTCAAGCCTCAAAGTGCTGTGTCAGGACTTGGGGCCCTGGACCCGCTACGCATATGACCAGGCGTTGCCAGGAGATCACTAATCTAGAGCCTGTACTGCAGCGCTTGCAGGACATGTAGAACATTATGGTGTTTAACGGTAGTTTGCAGAACCATCCTCCCAAGCCAAGCATGGCTTCCGTGGCGCCCACTCCTTTTATCGCTCGCGGTTGCGCCTTTGGCCCAGACAAGGCTGCCTGCTCGGGCCACCCACCCTCCACTGCCAGGCGCCCCGCGGGCCGTGCGGCTGCCTCCTCGGCAGCATCCTTCTTTACAGCGGCATGCCTGCTGCCAGCTCTGCGGCACAAGCACCGTCCACGATGCCAGCGCTACGCGTCTTCTGGAACCTCTGGGCCGCGTGTGGCAGTGGTTGGTGCGGGCCCCGCTGGGCTGGCAACTGCTCTGGCACTGCGCAAGGAAGCTGGGCTCCAGGACGTGACTGTTCTGGAGAGGGCACCAGAGTTGAGGCAGGTGCAACAATTTGTCCCAGAATGTTCTAAAGTCCCCAAAGCCAAAGGTCAAGATGCAAAGATTTGGTGTCGAAGATCTGCAATGTTCCCCTTGCAAGCGTTGAGAGGCCTGGTGTGGGCGGTGGTGTGCAGCTGCACTCAGGCGCATCCCTGTTGGCAGCTCGGCAAGGCCAATGCTAATGTTTAGCAGGCTCCACAACGGAGTTGAGCACCTGAGTGCTGTCCATCGCTGCGTGAATCCCCACGCAGGGTGCTCAAGAAACCAAACTCTGAAGCACAAGCTCCTGCGTATCCTTTATGCTGCACTTTCGAGGCGCTCCAGGGAGGAACGATAAGGAGTTCAGCAAACCACTAGTGGCTCATCATATCCCATTCAGGAACATAGTCCCTTGAAGTGGAAATCAAGCACATCTTGAGATGATGAATGCTTTTGGATCCTTTTAGAGCCTATAGCAATGGACACTCTGAGGAAGAGCTGGGTGTTGATCTGAGCTTTGCACAGCCGCTGCGGCGAATCAGGACCTCTTGCTAAGACATAAGGCAGGGTCCGGGGGCAGATAACTCTGGGCGAAGGGGTGGCCCTGGACCTATGCACCTGTTGAGGAGCCGCTCTGCAAGTGGTGCAGACCTGCTGCAGCTGGATCTGCCCAGCCTACTGGAGCTCTGGCAAACATCTACTGTCATTCCTATGATGGTCTTGTGTTCTTGACGTTCCAAGATCCCATGCGTTTTGCATGCACAGCGGACCGTGTTCATGTTAGAAGGTCGTATTTGCATCGTGGCGAAAATGATTCAAGAAGTCCTTCCGGGATTCTGGAACTTGCGATGATCAAAGCATCCTATCACACGTGACTCGGGTTCGGCGACCAGTCCTTACCTGCAGGACAACTTATCTGTCCAGTGGTTGAGCTTAGTCCAGTACACGCTCAGCAACCGAAACTCTGGACTTTACGAACTGCGCAGGTTTCGGCATTTGGAAAAGCTTTGATTTGCCACGGACATCCCGGATGCAGGGAGTGCGGCACAACGATGCGCGAGACCTGGAGAAGAAGGGGTGTCACAGGCAGGAACAGTGGCAGAAAGAACCGGGCAGGAAGGATTAGAGCTTAGGGTTTTTGGGTAGAGCAGTGGCGGTGCTCCAAGGTTTGTGGTGCGGACCCTGCGTGTTCAATACTCGGGCTGCCTGTGTTCAACACGTGGGCTAGATACTCCTGTCCTCTGTTCCTTCCCTGTTCCTGTTCCGGTGTTGGGAAGACACCTGCTGCAGACAACGGTCATCCAACTGATTCTTGCCACGCAGGGAGAAATGCGACATGCGGAGAGCCCAGAGACAAGCGGGAAGTGGGAGTGATGCGTGCGACGTGGTCAGAGGGGCGGGGCTCACAGGAACACGGGTGGGATGCGTCCTGGTCTGTCAGACAGCAAAAAAACTGCGCGTTGGAAGCCAGCACTCGGGCCAAACTACTGCATCAGATCACCGTGTTCTCGCTTGAGTTTACTCTACTCTTACATTTGTTGCTTCTGCTATGCTTCTCTTGCCATTGTGACCATTTTTCCTCCCCCGAATCGTTTTTGCCATTCAGGACAACTTCCAGCCCTTGTCGGGTTCGGTTCGGCGAGCGGACGGCCAGCCTGCGAGTTGTACGGCCCCGCGAATGCACCCAGCATGTCATCGTTTCGCTTGATTTCAATCCCCTCTTCCTGCATCATGACTATCATGCATCATAAATTGTCCAAATCTGCGGAGTAGCACTACTTTGAAAGAATACCAATTGCACAGCAAACAGTGCTGCCAAAACCTTGGCTCTGGGGCATGGGACATGGTGATCTATGGCCGAAGTCTGGACAGTCTCAGGGTTATTGGCTTGACGTCTAGCACCACCTGATTCTCTCAGTTTCGTGTTGTCTGGTTTCAAGGTCATGCGTGATGCCCTGCTGGAAGCCATGGCTGGTGCTTTGCCTGATGACAGCTCCTCATCTCTGAGTCAGACTTTCAGGGTTTGGAGATGTTCTGAGGTTTGGAAGTTGTTAGACACATGCCATACCTGACAATGCAACTGGAGCTGTGGCGACTAAGCCGCAACCCTGAATGACCCGCAAGAAAGTCAAGACAACAGAGGCACACATTTGTAGGTGTCCTTTTCAACATTTCACATGACCAGTAGGGGCAAAAAACTGCAAAGCATGCAAGGATGCTTGATGGCTTTGCAGAAAGGATCACATCCCAATTGTAGCGCCGAAGTTTCAATGAGGTGTTGCACTTTTCTAACTACGTTTCACGGACCCTCGACATCAACAAAAAGCAGCACGCATGGAACGGAGGTATCCGCCTGAGCACTAAGCTGCTGGAGGTGCAGACCGGCGCACAGGGACAAAGTGCGAAGCTTGGCGCCCTTTTTGATCTTATGTTTCTGAGTGGTGCGGTTTGAAGTTTTGGACATTTGAGCCCTTTTGGGGTTTCGAGAAGTTGTTTAGCTTCTGAAGATCGAGTTGAGTGGAACTTGGAAGCAATTTTTTTGTTTAAATTAAATTTGTGCAATTCGCAGCGAAGATAATGAGACTCTTGAAGTCGCGACTCCACAGCTTCTTCGCAATAGCTGGAGAGCTTCTGAGAGAGACGGACAGAACAAAGTAGCCATTCTGGCTCAAGCCGCTACCACATCAAGCCCCCTTGCACGCTCCGTGAGCCTGCAGGTAGTCTCTCCCCCTGACTTTGGTGCAAACGTGGGCTGTAGAGATGGAACGTCTGGCATTCGGTTCTCCCTGGGTAGTCCACAACAATTCTTGCTGCACTACGCGACTTCATTACCGACCTTGTGGCCACCAACCTGTACCTGATCGGTCCCGCACGGTGTCAATTGCTGCACTACAGCCGTACCACTCAGTGCTCGCCAACCACCATGTTGACCCCCTGACCATCCAATACACTGGGAGACTGCAGATTCTGACTACCAGATCGTGACTTTGGCAAGGACACCATACAGGCCAACGCCTTCAATGCCTATGCGGACAGTTCTGGGACCAAAAGACACTGCCCCAGTCCCAGCCATGGCACATCAGAAGGCACCCCACTCACCTTGGAAATGTTCCTGAGCGCAATACAGCCCCCTGATTGCACATGTGGGAATAGTGGAGACAAGGATCATGCCGGTGGAGACAGCATTCACGGACAGAATGAAAGAACAGGTCAACCTACTCCTCACGGCCATTACCAATACACAGTCCCAACATTCTACAGACCTCACCAACCTCCAGAAAAGGACACAGCCAATTAGGACGCTTTCCAGGACATCAGGCAAAGGTTGGAGAAATTGCAATCACAGCCTATCCCCTCAAGAGCCAACTCCACCACCACAAAGGGCAGGCAGCCAGCCCTTATTATGGGAGGGTGGGCCGATGATCAGGATGCAGCCACCACAATGCACCTGGCCAAGGACGCATCAGCAACTCCAACTGGACATTGACATGCAGGATGCCTTTGTCCCTGGCCCTCGGCGTGGATACCTGGTCATCCCTTACAAGCCCAAAGACAATGAGAGCGAACCCACCATGATCTCCAGACTCACCCAGGCAATCCAGCAAGTGAGGCAAGCTAGCCAACCCACAGGGAGCCGTGACACCAAATGGGCAACCCAAACACTTGTGGTTAGGCTTTTCACAAACACCAGAAAGACGACGCAAAACACGTTTTCCAGGCAACGTCAAGCGTGTACTTCTTGAACAAGGGGCAAGCAAGCGGGGGAATTTGCCACTGGCACGGCTTGGTACCAACGAGGCAAAGTAGCAAGTGCAACAGCACCAACACCCTCTGGACACGCAGTGGCAAGGTCCCCCCCGGCATGGCTGGATGCGGAAGCAGCGGGAAATCACACCATGAAGACCAAGGACGTGATATCCACGGCCTGAAACACTCTCCGGCAAACGCCCCTACAGTAACGAAAGCCAAAGCGCAGAGTGCAGAAACACTTTTAACAACAGTGGCAGCTTGGAACTTAGGGGGCGGCTCCTTAAAGGACACGCTCCTCACTTTACACCAGCTTCGATCACATCCAGAGTTGCGAAAGCCGATTATCAGGATGCTGCAGGAAATCATTGTTGAAGAGGCAGGCTGCAGAGCATGAAGCGCCAGCAATGGACGGTTCTACAGGTCCAATGCCGAAATGGGAAGGGAGCCAGCAGTGATAGGGTAGCTGAATATCTAGTGTATAGTAACCAATAAGCAACTCCCACAAGGTGTAAGACTGGACCATATTGGCGAGGCATCCAACGCTAAACATGCCACCGGGGAAGGAAAAACAATCTCCAAAGCAAGAGAGTGCCAATCAAAGGCCAATATACCATCGACGGAGAGGATGGGCCCGAAGTGTTGATCATCTAGGCTGTTGCCATCATTACCCCAAGAGCGATGTGCCAGGTAGCGGCTGTAAGTTTCGCAGCAAACAAGGGTCAAACATAACCTAACATGATTAGAGCCCCCTTCCAGCAAATTTCAACTTTATTCCATGCATTCACCGCTGCTTTGCCTTTTGTGTGCGCTCAACTCACATGATATTATCCTGCAAGTTTTGCCCTGGCAATCCTGCCAACGAGCAGCTTCACCAACTACCATGCCAATATCCACTGCACATTTACTCAGATGAAACGTGTACATGAGTTTCCGTTCGGACCTGAGTTGAAGGGAAGTGGCATGAAATTTGGAGACTTCACATAGGTTGGGTAATTTGGCCCCCCTCCCCCAAAAGCGATTATAGGTTCACCTCAACCCAACTATGTGAAGCAACGAGGGGTGATGTCAAACCTAGCAGCCCAACAAGGGCTGGGTTGGCACTTAGGACATGTCGCTTTGACTCTGGGCAGGAGGCACGAGCACGGTTTTTGATGTTCTTGGCTGCTATATATCTTGAAGTGGCTTTAAAAGCTTCTGCGTTGCAAGCACATTCCGGCTATTTGGATCTATACGGTACTCGTCCATTGTACAGCAACGGACTTCAACCTAAACCTCCCAACTTTGGTTGTAGTCGCGCGATGAAGTTTTAGTAGAAATTGGTGAGCAGGAGTTTGACTTGGTCGTGGCCGCAGACGGCATCGGCACACGTGCTCGCAGCTTTGTATTTGGGGAGGAGGGTCAGGAGGAGGAGCCTCGCTATACAGGCCGTGGCAACCCCTGAAGCCTCGCCGCTGAATCCTACTCCCAACAGCCCAACGTCTTCATTTTCCTTTGCTCATCCTTGACTGTTTACCGTGCAGGTCTTCGGATACAGTACGGCGTGCGGGAAGCTGGTGGACGACCTGCTGGGTGTGAGGAGGAGGTTCACCAATGGTTTGGTCAAGGCAGCTCAGGGATGTTCTGAATGTCTGCTGCTTCAGCTTTGGATTTAGCATTCTGGCTTTTGGGCCGCAGGGCGTAAGGAGTAAGGTTTGTTGTGATTTGGGTCCTGGAGCTTTCGCTGGAAGAAGTGGCATAGGTCCTGACTTGGTCCGCAGGTTCCTTGGTCTACCACATGTCTTTGAGGTTGTTGAGAGAAGCCTGGAGGTCTCGGGCAGCAGCGGCTTGACGGTGCTTGTGGTCTTTCAACTTGCAAGGGGGCTGTGAGCCATCTCGTGGTAAGATGGAACAAGGCTTGGTTTGGGATCCAAACAAATACGCTTTCGGCTGAATCATCATCCATGAGCCTGGTTGAAGTGTGTCTCCACATTCTTCGATGATTCTTAGTCAGCTGGTTACTTCGCTTCCCTCATTAGAAATGAAAATTGAGGGGTGCTTTCATGTTAGATAGGGGGCACAGATGACTTAGATTCGCTCAGACAGGTTGACTTTCAAGGGTCCGCACCCTGACCCGAAGACTCACCATGATGCCCGAAGCCTGACACAACCCCATCAGCTGAAGCCTGAGTTGCGCTCATGTGTACCACGCCGAATCCTGGTTCTGTTGCTATCCATAGTAGCAGAGTAAGTAGTTATCATTGCTACTACTCAGTAGTAGCAATGATCACAACCATCTTCGCCCAGTGTGCAGTGTGTGCTGCAGGTGTCTATGCTCTTACTGCCACATATGGTGGCATTGGTGGGAAGCGCTTCGAGATGATGGCGGTCGTGTTTCGCGAGGATTCAAGAACTTTTGTACCTATGCTGTGGGTGTGGAGCTTGGTATGGTGAAGGAAGGGCCCAGAATTGGGTTACATAGTTCAACGTTCTGGCTTTATTCTGATGAAAGCTTGGCATACACGAATAACGATAGCGATGTTGTGAGCCGGGTGGGCATCAGAGTGATGAAGCAAGGGTCCCTACCAGAGGAGGCTCCGGTTGCCGAGAATGCTGACTGGGATCCAGCGGAGATCAAGGAGACCAACCTGTGGATCCCACGGCTTGTAGAATGTTCAGAGTGCTCCACACCCAGGATTTCAAACCTGCAGTTTGATCCTGTCAGGACAGCTGCCTCGAAAGGTTAAGATCTGCGGGACAGCCTGAAGAGGTGCTGCAGGCAAGGCAGGGAAAAAATAAGCTCATCCTCTAGACTTGTACATTGCATGTAGACCATGCCACCGCATGACGCAGTGAGTCTTGCTGCACACAACACACAAGCATGGTAGGGACAGACGCTGGTGCGTCGTTCTTATTGTCGTCAGTCTTACCCAAAGCGCGAGTCTGGGCATCATTCTCGTGCTGATAGTAATATAATCGTCACCCTATTATTGCCACAAACACAGACCGGTGATGACTTCTGGCATTGCCATCATGGTTTACATGACGCTTCTCTCTGTTAGTACGTTATGCGGCATCATCTCATTTGTTAGTACATCTTGCTACCATCTTGCCAGGTTGCCGCGGGTTGCGAGCGATTCTTTGAGCTGGGTGTCTTCGAGAGGTCCAGTTTCTGCAAAGTCGGTCTCGAGAATTCCGTGTTATATATAGTCTAAACTCCTTCAGGTGAGTTATATAAGGGATTATATAGGGGACTACCAAAGGGCGTTTTAAGGAGGATACTAGGACTTTAGACAATGGCTCCTATGAGTTTCTTTTGCATCTCCGTGTACTTGTGAATGTCATGTGCATTTGTGGTTACCAGCTCCCCTAGATCAAAGCATTGTGATTAACATCTGTGACCGGTTGGGAGCCTGGTCAGGGCCAGGGAGCTTTGGGTGTTCGCGCGGAGGGCTATGGAGTAAATGTATTTCAGCCTGACTACTGAGTACAATCGAAGCGCAGGGATGGCCTCAAGCTTTGGTGGATGTCTTGTCTTGTCATCTTGAATTCCTCTCGGGCCCAGACGCTCCGCAGGCCTGTGGGTCTGAATCGCTGGCACCGCGACCGGGTGGTTCTTCTAGGCGACTCCGCGCACGCGATGTTCCTGGGCATTTGAATTTTCAATGATCAGGCTTTTCGCTGGCATGAAGGTCTATGCAGGGGTCACGTGTGGCTAGGCCTTGGATTTTATTCCTTCAGGTATGTGGACACCACAACAGATCCTAATCCTCTTCGCAGCTTTGTAGAGTATGTAGAGGTCAGATGAGGTAAGTGTGTACGTGTTCCCAGCTGTTGCCCCCGGAGCTGCTGGCATCATTATGACAACTGCACACCTCAGGCCGCCCTTCCTGGGCCAGGGTGCAAACCAGGCCTGGACGCTTTGTACTGCTTTGTGGATCTTTGTGGGATGGAAGAGGTATACTCAAGAGGATTTGGATGAAGTGCTGCTCGCAAGCATGCACCAAGCCTGGAGCTGAAGTACAGAGCCCTGCACCGCCAGGCCATCCAGGATGCTGTCTGCTTGGCACGCACCCTGGACGCAGAAGAGTGGGCTGCTTTTGCAGGGCATTTTCAACGTGCGTGGATTCATGGCGTGCGGATTATCAGCAATGCTTTGAAGGTCAGCAAGACAGCAACCTGAGCATGTCCCACAACCTACCCTCTGAAGCTTTGTCTCAAGCTTTGCCGTCCTGAACTCGAGCCAGTTTGTGTTTAATCCAGAGACTCCGTTTCCCCAACCCGCAAGCTTTGACAATTCAACGGTGCTAGATCCCAGACCTGAATGAGGATGGCTGCGCCGCGTCAACTTTGCTAAAGAGGCGTCGGGAGGCTCACTGGAAACAGCCTTGCTTCTGGGCGTGTGCTTTGATGCTTCTGTGCTCGGGGATGACCCAGGGGGCTGTAGATGCTTTCCATGCCATAAATAAGGTTCTGTTTGCCAGTCTTTTGTCAGGTAGCAGCACACGGATAACTTGGTAACTTTAGGAGCGAGCACCCGTAGCAGGCAGGAGGGTGGAACAGCCCAGGCTTGGTTACACGGCACAACGCTTGCCTCCAGTGGCCCCTTGGTATCGATCGCAGGATTTAGTGTGTCAGGCCTCCAGGAGCAGAAAGTTTCCTCCATGGTTTGGAGTCTGGAGTGAATGCAAGAGACGAAGCCTCCTGCGTCGCGCAGACGAATCATATGAAGCTGAGTCAATTAGGAGCCGCACGCAGACTGAGGCTGTGCTTGGCATCGAAAGTGGCTTCCTTGGCCAGGTTGAGCCGCTTGATTTAAACCATGCCCACAAGAATGAGCTGTGAGTTCTTCATCCTTTTCACAAAGGGCCAGCTTGCAGAGGCAGAGCAACCTCCGTCAGCTTCGGCAAAACCTGCCTGCAGCTTCATCTTGCAGGGGATTTTCCTATCACTCCACATGGGCAGAAGACAAGTCAAAGCAAGATTTCCTGCTCTGTGCGCGGTTCTATTCTTCCATGTGCTGAGTAGTACAAGCTACGGTGAAAGGCACATCCACAACTGCGTTCACCGTTCAACAGGCACAAGTTGGGTTTGGTTGGGAACGATTTTCTTTTTGGCAATCGGAATGGGGGCTTGGTTGGGTGTCTGAGCAGAATCTGGCCAGCTGCAGGTTGGGAGTTTCACAAAGGCATAGCTGCACTTTCTTCCTACTAAACAGCAAGCCACCAAGCCCAGATGTGATGTTGCAACACGTCGCAATCATGACGCGCGCACACCAACTGGCATTCCTTTCCCAAAGACAAGCTCAATCATCAAAGGCAAACAACATGACAAGCTGATGTTTATCATTACCACGCGGCTGCTCTTTGAAACAAGCCTTCTTCGGCTCAGTCACGTGTGGCAAAGGACATTGCCGGGCGACCTTGGAGCGATGGTCAGGGAGAAGCTGGGCACACTTAAGCCGTTTTTCAAGGGAATCAGCGTGGTTGGCAAGATTTATGGTCTCTCCGGATATCTTATTTGAGTTTGTGCTTGCCTGCCCGGACAAATTCCGAACGCAAGACTCTCGTGATTGCACGCGGGGTTATGCGCAGCAGAGGAACTTCTTCCGAGTGACAGCAGGGACTGGCCTGGCAGGCGCGACTGTAGTTGGAGGGAGCTTACCAGAAGCCTTTGGAGATGGCCGGGCTGAGAAGTTTGAGCCAAAGGCTGGGGAGTGGGGAGGTAATTGGTCTTGGGGTGCTTGAGTACATCCCTTTTTCAGAGATACCCGCCTCGCCTGTGCAAACCTCAACTTTCAGTCCCCAGTATTGAAAGCCACAAGCCAAGAGGTGCTAATCTGTCAGGTCTGGTATTCCTCAACGGTGCGATTGCGAGAGTCTGATGCAGCGACAGCTCAAGACTAGAAAGGCCGAGGTGCTTCGGCATGTTTATTCAGGTTTTTAGCTGAAGCTAGTCATGATTCAGTGACAGAGATCTCCAAGGCAAAGACCTCGGATATTCACAAGAGAGCTTTTGGGTTTTCACCCAACAGGGGACCCTTTCTGAGGCCACGGTGGGAGTTGTCACTTAGCCATCAACCTTCGCATAATGTGTGCTCCTACGTGCAATGTTGGAGACCCCCTCCATGGTCCTGGACTCCTGGCTTTGGCTGAAAGTTGTGCCAATTGCCACGTGTCCGGATTGCTTTGAAAGATTTTTCTAAGAGCTCACAGGAAAGAAAGACGTTTGGATACAGTTCTTGGCTTGTTTTTGTTTGGCTGGCAAACGTCACTGAAGTAGGAGGGTGAGTAGTCAAAGCTGGGTGACATTCTACCTACCAGTCCGTCAGATGTCTGCGGGCTAGGTAGCACAATGTCGCCCGCTAACGTTCGAATACGAGGGTTGCATGGATGGCGACACTCGCTGTCGGTGTGAAAGTTTTGGCTAGAATTCCCCGCTAGGCATTTGGACACAGCATAGTCTCATCTGTCGAAACCTCCTGCATGTGATGTTATGATTCAGGGTGTAACAGATCTGTAACCTGAAGGTTATCCGGGAGTTATCCGTGACACTGTCAAAAGTTTCCATGGCAACCTTCTCTGGACTGGACCTGCTGGCTGTGTGCTTCGGCATTGTTGCCAGCATTGGCTGCTGCCTCAATCATGCCATCGACACGATGCCGAGCACACTTGCTGAGCCTCAGGTAGTCTACCAGCTGGCTCTGTCAATGGGTGGATTTCTTTTCAGCCTGCTGCTGCACCGCCGACACTCAGGTTCTTGGGCATCCCCTTTGAAGCTGCTCACATGCTCAAGTGTGTCCTGGTTTGCAGCTGAGAATCTGGATGCCATGCTTGGCGGTGTGATATTCGGAGATCATCCTTGGGATCCAGAAAGGATGCAGGTGCCAATGCTTGGCTCCATGCCAGCCCAGCAGCCTGTTGCTCTGCAGTGGCACGTTTATCTTTCCCTTCTCATGGCCGACTCATGCCTGGGCGCGGGTCTGAGCAAGGCGCCCCAAGCACCAAGAGCAGTCCTTGGTGCCGTCTTCGCAACCCTTTTGGATGCAGCTGCTGAACCCGCCTGGCTTGCAGCTAGGTTGTATCGATATACTGCTTGCCAAGAGGACCCCGGCTACTGCATGCTGGGTGTGGATCCCAGAAACTACGTTGGATGGATTGTGCTCATGTCAATTTGCTACGGGGTCTTCGTGCAGTGGGACACTCTGCCTACGGTTTCTTGTGCACCAAGATCGGTCCTTGTCATTCCTTACGTGGCTTGGTTCGCGGTGCTTGTGTGGTATACAAATCTGATTCGCCACTCCGGTGGTGCCACGGGCTTGCAGCTTTGCAGCCTTTATGTGGGAACGACTCCGCTGATTGTGACTGTGTGCTGCTACTGGGTTAGGCATAGCCTGGAGGCCAAGAAGCTTGCATGATGGCAAAGGCTGGAAAACAACACGCTTCGTCTGCAAATAAGTCACAGTTTGTCCAAGACCAAGCATCAAGAGATGTGCTTTCGATATCTTGCTGTTGCGTAGCAAGCTCAATATTTGCAACGAACAAGCCCCAGGGTCCAAATACGCATATATGGCCTTGGGGCTGTGGACAGTCATACCCACTCATGCGCTGTCTGCAAAATGGCATCGACTTGGTCACGCCCGCATCATGTCTACCCAAGCACAATCCGCAGAAAGGCCAGCTGCGGAATTCTGCTCTGGGCTTTTCCACCCATCCGGGCAGACGTCACAAAAAAGTCAATTGAGCAGTATTTTATTTAGGGATACTATGGTACCCAATATAGAGTAAGATTATATCCTCCTTTTGGGGTATAGTATTTTATAAAAGGAATATAATCTTACTAGGTTTAACCACCAAAAAACACTACTCAATTGCTGCGGACCTACCACAAATAGCACGCTTTTTTCCAAGCGGCTCATACTGGCATTGCGCGGATGGCAGAAGCATTTCCACAAAGCTCAAAATTCTCAGTGATATCCATGCGCATGGACTTCTACTCCTTACACTTTCCAGAGAGAGTTGCAGCGCGCATCAAGCTCGAGGATGGATAGATGTTGGGGAGCCTGTCAAAACATGGGCATTGAGCAGCGTCCTGAAAATCGGCCGAGACGCAACAACCTTCACCTCTCCAAGCGCTAGTACAAACAATCTTATGTTCGCATGTGATGCTCGTGACAACTATTTCGTTGTCAAGTTTCATTGTCTATTTTTTTGCCACATTTATGACTAATTCCTTGATTGCTTTAGTTAGTTCTACTACGAATACTACTGCTACTACTACACGCCCACTCGGTGCTGGGCTAAAACGCGTTTTCCAGAAGTTCGGGCGGACAAAGATTTTTTTTGCGTTCATGTAAATAGGTTTGCACTGACCAGACGTTACACTAAGCATGTATTCTTTGTGAGGGCAATAGGGGGACTCACCTGTATAATACTAAGCTCAAGCTGAGAGAAAAATATTTGAAGGTGATAAACAAACCCATGCATACAACACTAAACCCATCCTATGAGACAAATCTTTGACAGCCCCATGCTCACAGTAGTCAGCCCATACTGCGAAAACTACTTATACAACACAAGCTAAATACAGCGAGCATATTAAAAGGCAAAACTTTAAAGATACCAACCCGTGTAATAGAAAGCCCGTTCTATGGACAAATCTTTGAGGGTAGTAAACGGCCACACCCATAAACTACAGAGCCCATACTATTTGCATACTGCGAGAAAAATGTTGCAGAGCCCACCCATGTGAGACTAAGCCTAGACTGTGCTTTGGCAAGCGTATGCATTTGAAATGCCATTATGCTTTGACCGTATGCTCTTAGAACACGAATGCTACTATTTTTTGAGCATGGATGTTCTGGTAAGAGTGTGCGTGTGGAACACGCGCTTGAATTATGTGTTGGCCATGCGTGCTCTGGTCACCGTATGCAGTTGGGACACGATGCTCGAGGCATGGATGGACGCTCCAAGACCGCAAACGCAACGCATTCTCCAGCACCGAGTGAGTGAGATACCTAGTGCTGCTGCTGCTGCTACTACTACTACTACTGCTACTACTACTACTACTGCTACTACTACTACTACTACTACTCTGCTGCTGCTGCTGCTGCCGCTGCTGCTGCTGCTGCCGCGGCTGCCGCGGCTGCTG
>CAJNIZ010000749.1:20291-31076 GCA_905231905.1 Symbiodinium pilosum | reverse complement strand
GGGGGACTATAGGGCCTAGGGTTGGATCATTAATACACTGCTGGGTACCGTTCTGATTGTTAGCATGATTCTTCTCGTTACTACTGCTGCTACTACTGCTACCACCCCAACTCCAACTCCTACTCCTCCTGTTGCTGCTAGTGGTATGATTGCTAGCACTTCCCGATATTAGAACGAGATTTTCTTGGATGCAAGGCTATAAGCAACTCTTGGAACTGCCTAGTGCCTTGGAGGGTATGAGGGAAGTAATTCCTGCAGTAGACCCGATGTGATCCACAGTGCTTTGCAGGCAATGGGAAAGAACAACGGAAGCTATTAAATCATGAAAGTAAGGTTCAGGGTAGGGAAGGAAGGAATGGATTCATAAGGGAACCCTCATGTCATCCCTTAGAATGGCCCCAATAATCTGCAAAGCCCAGAAATGTTTTCAAAATATTCTACGGTAGGTGCTGGTAAATCAGACGACGGATTTGAGGTCAGCCAGAGGACTGCCAGGTTGTCATAGAAAAATTGGGGATCAGCAAAACAAACAGCATCAAAAGGTAATCTATCAAAATGAAACTAGCCGCAATTTTCATAATGCCAACAATAGGAATGATCGTTCTAATATCAATTTATCAACAAAATAAAACAATACAAATAATGCGAATAATAAAGATGATAGTAATTACCGCCACAACGATAAAACGGATGATAACAAAATTAGTGAAAGAGGCGATCCCGGATCAAGGTTGCAGGGGTCTTGATACAAAATGACATAGGCCAGTCTATAGTCCTCCTTAAGTAGATAGAAAATAGGGTGAATGTTTTTTTTTACAATAAACCAGTGCCAGATTCCATCTACTGAAGGGGGACTATATCCCGTGTAGGTTCAGAGTCTACCTGGAAAAGCATGGTGAGTCGTTGTGTTTTTTGTCCTTAGGCCAGACCTTCTCTTTCCTTACTGTTTCTCAGCAATCGTTTCTGCTTTTTTTTTAAGCTGAGTGCCGCAGACACTCTTCTGCTCCATTAAAACTGTGAGTTTTGCAAAAGATTTTACGGCAAGAGCGCGCATGCTACTGCATCTGCAATTCTTACATTTTCATTTCGACTCCACGATCGCTACGATCGCTGCCGCTTAGTAGCTCAAGTGTAACCAAGAGTCTTGGCTTCCAACAAAACGGCTACATGGCTACCAACACCCGTACTCCCTTTTCCGTGAACTTGCTATCTCCATTACCTGGATCGTTGCTGATAATCGTTGTTAGCGTCATACCTCCTTTTCCGCATGTTCCGATGCATGCCATGAGCACTTTACGCTGTGCCCTCTGCGTAACAACACGTTCTGACCTGACTTCTCCAATATGTAGTTCCCCTTAAGTACATAGAATATGGGGTATACGGGAATCTTATTCTACTATACCCACAGCCATACTCTATCTACTTAAGGGAGACTATACTACCTGCAAGTGCCAAAGTGGAAGCCTCATCATCTCTGCCCAAGAAAACCTTAGACCTCCAAGCGTCAAACATCCTCAAAACTTGAAACTGCATTTTGGCACAGAGTAGATATGACATGCAGGAGTGGAGTTCACCCCATACCATCCCAGTGTGAATGAATCTTAACACATCCAAGTGTGGGATCTTCTCTTTTTTTGGGACCCTCTAACTCAATACCTTAGGCAATACACAGCCCCAAACCCTTAAAAATCTAGATAAGCATGCCAGCATTGGCTCATGCGGTCTCCCAACTAGACACTCAATTGATAAACGCATAAATTTACGTGTATGCACACTCACCGATATTCCTAGGAAACCCTGTAAACACGCAACAAAACCTGTAGAATCCCACCTCATAAATCCCCAACCTTAAGGCTCTGCAAATCTCGCAGCCTATGAACTAACTCAAAATCCTAAACAGCAATCCCCCAAATCCTGAACCCTGAATCCTACACCTCTAAACCCTAAATCCTAGAACTCAGGCTCTAAATCATCACCCTAAACCCTAAACCCTAAACCATCAAGCGACAAACCCCAACTTCCGACCGAGGCACGGCCATGGCTCCGCAAGGCGTTGATTTTCAAAGCCAAACTTTGCCGCGGCGACGGGTCAGAGCAGGCGTTCCCCTTTAGAGTTCCTTCTGTCCTTCTGTGTTCACATGAAATTTAGGGTGAAGGTTTAGGGAGTTTGGGGTTTAGGGGCTTTAAGGTGGGGGTTTTATGGGGGGGGGGTATGTAGAGATGTAGGAATATGCTGGGACTTTGCCAGTGTTCCTCCTGTAGAGCTGATTCCGTGCCTTATATGTGCCTATGGGGAGCAGGGTAGTACATTGAGAGTCGCAACACCATTCCGTGTTTAAGGTCTCGGGTTTGGCAGGAGATGGAGGACTGGATGGTCTTCTGGAACTGTCCCCATAAATCATTCCTTCATTCCCGTGTCACCACCAGTCAGCTTTTGGAATATCTGTATAGAACTTGTGCTTTGCTAAAACAGGCACTAACGCTATATCAGAGTGGAACACGGGCACAACGGAATGCAAACGGGTCCCAGAGATCTCAAATCTGCAGCCTCAAATGCGACTGAGTGTCTTCACTGAAACAAACGAGTATACTTTTAAAATGTGTAGCCCTTTGATCTGCTTAGCACACGCTTGAAATCAAGGGTTTGGGCTCACAACATTTTATCTGATGGTCATGTATAACAAACGGAGAGTACGCTGAGCCAGGGGCTGTCCCTCATAGCGACCTGGCTACCTTTACCCAGAGTGTCATAGACACGTTGAACCCGGTCTGATAAACAGAACAATGCATACGAAAACATAGAGGCCATTCTCTACAAGTAGAAAGGAAGGTGGTCACAGATACCGCCAGACTTCAACCCTGCAAGAAAGTCCAACATATGCCCAGGATCCAACAACACTGTAGAGGCCCCTTGACATTGAGGTCCGGTGGATTCATCCCCTATAGCATGTCAGCAATGTTGGCTTTGACCTGTCCCGTTATTCCCCGAGGGCTTGGCTGCTGCAACTCGGCCAGCTTCAGCTTGACCATTTCCCAGGCTTGGAGGGCATAGTCCTGAGGTTCGGGCAACCGTGATGTATAGGAACCTTCTAAAGGGTACGTATAACTACAATTAGAATACTTGGAGGGCTCAGTCCTGAGGTGTTGGAAACGGTCATGTGTAGGACCCTTATTCAAGGTACAATTAGAATATTGAAGGGTTTCCAGGGGTTGGGGTACAGTAATCCTGAGGGTCCGGGCTTAGGCTAAAGGGGTGGGTTCAGGTTTTAGGTGCAGGGCTCAGGGTTGAGGACTTCCGCTACAGGCTTGAAGCTTTAGGTATTGGGTTGAGGGCTAGGCTTGAGGGTGTAGGTTGGCTGCTACCCCCCCAGCCTGTAACCGTCATGCGTAGGATCCTTGTTTAGGGTATCATTAGAATACTTGGAGGGCATAGTCCTGCGGTTTAGAGTTTTGGGTTCAGGTCTCCGGAGTTCTGAAATTCCCAGGGTTTGACCAGCCCTGGGATTTAGGGCATGGGCCTGAGGATGTAGGCTAGGGGGGTCCAGGGTTTAGGTTTAAGGTTTAGGACTTCAGGCTCCCGGTTCACAGTCCCTAAAGGCTAAACCCTACATGCCGAACCGTTTTTTGGGTTTAGGGTGAGACTTTGTCAAGAATGAGGGTACGTAGGGTCATGCTTGTTCGTAGTATCAACAGTGGGATTTGGTGAAGAGGGCTTTCAACATAAGGAGGGGCACACCAGGATCATACTGCAAAGAAATTATGACGTGATGCAAACTGCAGTATTGAAAATGTAGCAGTACGTTAAGTTTTTGGCGGAAGGTTTTGAAACCTCTTTTTGAAGCCACTCTATGCAAATCATATGATAGCCGACACTAAGAATAATAGGAGGAAGCGTCTCTCACTCGAAAGCATGGTCTTGTGGCTTCAGACGCCCGAGACATGTACAAGCGCTTGGTACTGCAAATAGTTCAAGCTACGCAAGCTACCCTTGTAGCAGAGCCATCCGCATGGGAGTCTCCACAAATAAGTGCCAAACATAGACACCATTATGTTGAAAACATAGCGCCTGTTACAGCGATCCTCCGAAGACAAACACTTTTTTGAAAACGCCCATTTTTGACATATGGGAGTTCTTCAAAATATCTCGTGTATACACGTTAACAGGGATCCCCCCCCCACCCCCCCGTAATTCCCTGATGATAATCCCCATACATCCCTGGGGCCCTCCAAACAGCCCCTGGAAACGACCGTGTGGAGATCCAGGGAAAGTGTCATCTCACTCTCAGCTGGAGATCTCACTATCCCTCTTGGAGCCCACAACCCAATCCCAGTCCTCCACGAGCTTACTGCTGCTTAAGGTAGAGATAGGGACGGGATCCCCGTGAAATTAGGGTTTAGCGTTGTAGACTCCTGCGCTCCCCCTTGAGCACCAGTAATTCAAATTCCAATCCCTCCACCATTTTTGATCGTCCTCCATGCTAGGCTTTGCTATCTTTCTCACGACGCACTCTGATAAACAACCGCACAGATGTTTACCCTCAGCCCCAATCCCGAACCCCCTACTCTCCCTGGATGGCTATCCTACCTTGAGCGCCAAACCCTGAGTCCCAAGCCCGAAGCAACCTTCTACCTCGAATCCTAAACCCTAAGCTGCAAATCCCAGGACTACCTTAACCCCTCAGAACTACGGAGCCAGCACTAAGTTACCATAGTGGGCCTTAAGAGTATTTAACATGGTACCGTCATATAGTATCCCAGTGTATCTCCTACCCTAAACCCTAAACTCTAAGCCCTAAGCCCTAAACCCTGAACGCTAAACCCTAAACTCTAAACCCTAGACCTTATTTCCGCCAGAGCAAGCCTTCGAAGTCTTGGTGACCTCCTTAACCTGCCGTACTGCCGGGTTGCCGTTAAGGAACAAGATTTCAGGTACTGTAACAAGGAAACCTTATACCAAAGGGTTGAGGGTTTAGGATTGCTGTTAAGGAACTTAAGCCAAGTTACCATGATAAGGAAAGCCTATTATTTACGATAGACCCATACTATGGTAACTTAATTGAAGTTCCTTAACAACAAAGTACGTAAAATGACAAGAACTGAACATCCTATCCAACAAGAGCCCTGTCTAGGGTAATCCAGACCCCTGATTAATAAACCTCCTCCCCATAATAGGGATTATAATAAGGATCCTAACATTTAGGCCCTTAAAAGGAAGGGGTTTATCAATCATGGGTCGACGTTACAGGGTATCAAGGTGGAGGGCTTTGGCATTTGCAGTCCAAAGTTGAAAGGTTAGGTTGATAAATAGCTTGGGCTCTACCTCACTTCAGCGCCCTCCAAAATATTTTTGAATACGTGTCCTTGAAAACCCATAAGGGAATTCTTGACCATCCCAAATTGCACCCAAGAGGATAATCCCAACCCCATACTCCGGACACCACACAAGTCGTACTTGGTTGACTGCCGTGACGATGTTCGGGGCAAGGTTGCCTACAAAGACTCTAGCATCCAGCTGCTCAGACTCTTCTGTCCTTTTTTCCGTGAACATTTTCAGGAAGCACAAGCCCGACCTGCTCAGTCTTTATTGGGTTTAGCACACACTGAGCTGCAACATTTTCTGCAACAACGACCCAATTCCTCACAGCACGGCCTAATTTCAAGGTTGTCAGGTTCTCCGGGCTTATCCGAATAAGACATTTGCTTACGGCTTGGCTGACCGCCGAGTTCGGCTGGAGCATCGAATCGTTTTTGTGAATTGTTTTTGTGGCTTACTGGCTGCCGTGCCATGATCTGAACTCCCAACCCAGCTCACGACCCGCAGACTTCAAGACTGCGCGGTTACACCCTGGAGAAGATCGGTGAACAAGCGCATGTCCTTTGCTCCGTTGTTAGTGTCTCGTCGGTATACAGAAGTGACCTGAACTGTATATTACAAGGTTCTGGTGCACATAGCTTGCAGTTGCTCAGGAGGAATTTGAGGTCATGTACAAAAGATAATACCACGGGTCCAGCCTGACCTATCTCGGAAACGCTAGGAGGCACATGAACGTCTTGTTTGTCAATTCACTGACAAGTCTTCGAGCGAATTCCGTGATTCTTGGCAATCTGCTGGGCTTTCCTGTCTTTGCATCCAGAGCGTTCAATTCGGCTCAAAACTTGTATCAACGTTTTGTACGTGTGTAGGTATGAATGTAAACATAAATACACACATATAGCATGTGCATGATTCTGCGAGTTTGTACATATAGGTCAAGGCGAAACTATAGTTGCAGGAAGTGTAGCCGTAGCTCAAGAGCTCAGACACGTTGAGTCTTCAACAAAGGTCGTCTCCACGCACCTAGGGATGTGACGCTATCACGTGGATCCAGGCCAGGTTTGGATCGCAAGAAGCATCTGGTCGCCCTTCCGTTTTTTCTGGCTTTCAATCTTCAGTCGCTCAATCTGTAGTCCTCTTGGACCTATAATAAAGGATTACTTTGAATCGTTCCTTAGGGCTATGCTATAATAACGTTAAAAATAATTCCTAAGTAGACTACAGCAGTAGCAGCTTTGGTGGTGACAGCTGCACACCAGAGTTGCTTGAAATACTGGGTTTACCACAATGGGTATATGTAGGAACTAATATGGTTCATAACTTAAACTAAGTTCCTTAACAGCAACCCAGAGTACCCCCTGTGGAATGCTACAGGCTGACCCGTAAAATCTGTTGCTCATCTTCTTGTGCCTTGGGTTCCTAAAGGATACCCTACATTCTGAACCGAAAGCTCAGGAAGGGCCTACCCACATCCCTAAGCACAAATGGAAGCTCATAGGAACGGGGCTACCTTTAGGGAATTGTGGGTCTCTGGGTATTCTAGGGTGGGTTGTAGGAGTGCCTATGATGGATCGGATACGTGTTCCAGCCCACTCCCGAGATGAGAAACCCCCACATGAGCTATTGTCTAAGCCCCTAGTATCCCCCTTAATATCGCATGTAGTAGTCCCCTATATATCCCCCTTTAAGGAGTTTTTACCCTGAACCCTAATCCCTGACCCGATGTAATGCCCCAAATAACCTCCCTTTCAGGAGTTTAGTCTATAGCTCACATGGCTGCGACGGCAGGCCTGTGCCGCATCGCACTGGAGCTTCTTGCACACTTCCTGGGTCGGCCAAACACAGAACTGGGTTGCTGTTAAGGAACTTAACTTAGGCTATATGACGAATTTCATTTAAGCTACGATAAGCAGGGTATATAGGGGGTAATTATATAGGGGCAGGAAGGGATATATTAGGGCTCAGGGCTTAAGCTACATAATCTCCCTATACTGGAGAATCAAACGGAAAAGAACATGGAAAAGAAATGGAACATCGGGTAATCTAGGAATTTAAGTTACTGAATCTAAGTTACTATATTGGGGAAACTATATCACTTACATGTACCCATTATGGTAACTTAATTTAAGTTCCTTGCCAGCAACCCAGCAAAGGGACATCTGAAAGCCTTCAAACATGAGGATGCCCCCTTCCTTGGGGCTGCCCATGAGCGGAACGCTCAGATCCAAACAAAACTGAGTAGGGTTTAGGGTTTACGGAGTTATCTTCCCACCGAAATGTGCGACCCCTTTTGAATGCCAAACTGCGTGAACCCAGGCTCTTTCTGCGGTCTTGCAGTGCTCCCATAAAACTATCCAGCACCTTACAGCTAGCTTGTGGCACCTAAGGTAGTGCACGGCCAACTGTCGAGATACAATTCCTTGACAACCCGTACTTCGAGGTTTCTGCTAGTTTAATGCAAGGTTAATACAACCACCCCGCACGCGGCTATCAGTGATTATAGCTCTTATTGTGGTCTGCTTCGAACCCTTCTAATTATGAACCTCCACGAACTGGCAGCAATGAAAGGCTACTTCCTCCTCCGCCCCAGGGAAGCAACACATTAATTCCGCAGAAGCTTCCTGCACACACTAAGTCTGCTTATCGTTCTTCGGCCAAGCAGCAGGCTCTCCCTCTATACCAAGAGCTACGATTGCGGTTCTAAGGGGGACCATGGCAGAACTCGAAATCGCGAAATCGCAGCCTCTTCTATCAATTGTGATCAGAGCCAGCTAGCTCATCATGGGCACCCGCCCGCACCACCAACCTTTCCAGTTAACATGTAGGTGCAAAAAGCGGGCCATGCACGGTGATTTTTGAACGTGTAGAGCTGCCTGTGTGCTCGCGTGCGCCGAGCAAACACGCTGACCACAACTTGGCTACTTGCACCCAAAGTTATGCTCGACTCCGTATATGTAGCGCTAACCTCCAAAACCTGCCTCCAAACCAAAATGCCTAACTTGAAGCTGTAGGCTGCTTGTTTCAGCCTTTTCAATACGCAAGCTATACCCATCGTCCAAGATATGGTAACCCAAGAAAGAAGGAACGGACTTCCTTGGTGATCTCACTATCCTCATTAAAGCTTGCTAGCGTTCACATGGGAATCGCTCAAAATTACCCCTCTGGAAACCTCTGAAGGGACCCTTGAAATCTGCAGACGGATCCCCACATATCCCTAAGCCCCTAGCCCAATTTTTTAAACAAGCTATCTTTAAATCAGTTTGTCATGAATGACAGGCACATCAGTATATATTATATATATATAATACGGGCGCCTGAGACCCTGAAGTACTCTTTTGTGCACCCCCCCCCCCCTCCCCCGCCCGCCCCTCACAACCACAGCTGAGTTTGGTGCGACAATCGGATCTTCCGGCCTGGGCTGTCCACGGAACCAACAACTTGTAAGTACGTAACGGAATGCCAGCTAAAACAGCCGTGAGATCTACTGGATTGTGCATCCCCCTTATCATAAGCATTCTACTGGAAGACCTCATGACTCTATCTCAACATCACGGAGAAATCAAATGGAAAATCACACTGAAACTAGGATTCTATGAGGTTAGCCGTTTCAAGTACAACAACGTCCCTCTAAAGAAGCCCCGCCAGCATGGGGCTACTTGCCCTCTGCCCGCCCGTGCGGACTACCAGGAATTGTTAGAGCGGGGAATAGTATTGAGGCGGTGCCATGGTAGTCCTATGACTCACCCGCTTGGAAATTCATGGGCTATGACCAGGGTTACGCGTTACTTTCGAATCTTTCAAGATATAACCATATTTGGGCCGCTCTTGCACATGAACCGCCAAGTACTCACCTCCCCCTATGGTGAAATATCCAAACCTTCCCCCACTCCCCAATATTCAACGTGCAAAAGGAAATGGAGAGTACACTGATGGGGGCTATAGCGGAGTTGCTGCAGGATATCTAGGTCAACGAATATGTGTATATGATATTGGATGCGGGGATACAGATATGCAGGTTGTAATCCCTGACGGGTAAAGTCAAGTATTTTTTTGATTTTCTCCAATGCTTTGCAGACGGTTTCCTATTTTAACATCTCTAGTCCCGGGTTACGGAGGCAATCGAATATCGTCGGCTTATGCTCGCGAAGCCTTCGCGAAGCTTGAAACGTTCGCGAGTGTCGTATTGCCCGGTCTGGAGGCCCCGAGGGTCGCGATCCGTGTCACGTCTTGTGTAACTGTGTCAAAAGTGCCAGGATAGAGACAGAGAGAGAGAGGACAAGGGAGAGAGGAGAAGGGAGAGATGCTAGAGGGAGTGGGGAGAGGAGGTAGATCTGGCAAAGGGCACTGAGGAGAGAGGATATGATTGCACATACTTCCTTAGTTGTCAGCAGGGATATTGCTGCGTGTCATTGTTGTTGTGTCCTGTGGACCCGAGCACGTTCTGTGCCGGGCGCAAGAGGCAGTTTGCAGCTTGAACATCTGTGCTGCAAGTGTGGGAAGTGCATCAGAGGGAAGTAAATATATGTATATACACACCCACATACACATGATTAGAGGATAGAACAGCATGATCGTCAGACAACTGAGCTCCGAGTTTGTCATATGCGTTACCTCGGATATCTTCGTGATGTACGTGACACGTGTCTGCATTCGGGTTCGTGGCTCCTATCAGGTTGAAAAATGCTGGCAAGTGTTCAGGTTATTAGATTACTCACGTCAATCAGGGTTTCAGGTCTCCTGAGGTTTATGGGTAGGTCTTCTTTCAAATAAGGTGGCCGCACTTATGACCATGTGTAACCTACAAAGATACTTCTAGGCGCCCAGGCAGGGACTTTCATGTGAGATTCTGGAATGTGCGTTGATACATTTGGGGAGATGAAATGTACAGTCTTACTGCTTCGCGCTGACTTGAGAGCAGGGTCAAGGTTTTGGATTTATGGGGCCCCGAGCCCCAAGCACCAAAGGAACATCTCATGGACAATCACCTGGAAACTACGATTACAAACCTGTTACCCTAAACTCCCTAACCCTAGTAGTTTCCATTTTCTTTTCCATTATCCCTATATAATCCCAATATATTACAGTAACCCTGGACCCCCCTACTTAGAGGTATGCTGGTTAGATGCCAGGTCCATGGTGCAGCATGCGTTCAAAGATCAAGGATGCACGGAATTTCTGCTGCATTGGGAAACGGACGTAGCGACACGTGCTCTGTTCGACTTGCTTTGACATGGCCAGGCACTTCTCTTGGAGTCCAATTCAAGTACCCTGCTGAGATAGTTTAAGCCCCAGTATCTCTCTGCCCTGAGCGTTCATGGTCGGTAATCTATGCAAGTTGTGGGGAACATTTTAATTGAGAGTTCCCTCAAGCAATATAGAGAAATGCTTTCAAGAAACTTCCCGTTTAGATCTGATGCAGTCGCGCAAGGCAGGTCCATCAAGCAATGCTAATGTTGGACCTCCTTTAGCCT